>VYXD01010593.1:2116-77113 GCA_013397195.1 Hylia prasina | reverse complement strand
GCCCTGCGGCCGCTGGTACTGCGGTGAGGTCAGCGCGCACCGTGCGCATGCGCGAGGGCCGTTACCGCGCACCCTGTCGCCATGGCGACCGCGCCCGCCGGGAGCCGGGCCGGGGAGCGCGGACAGGTGTGTTCCTGGGAATGCCGCGCGTGTTCCCGGGAATGCCACGGCCCCGTCCCCATTGACCGGCCTCCAGCCACCGCCGCGCCCCCGGGTGCCGCTCCGACCGGGGACAGGCCGAAACGCTTTGAGAGGAATCCCCCACGCTGCGCGCGGAAAGCGTGAGGGCTCGGTGTGGCTGTGACCGCGCACTGCCCTCCTTCGGGGAGTCCCCAGGGAGGAACTGTTCCAGGAGTGCGTCAGGCTGGAACGGACCGCAGCGGGACACCTGGTCCAACCTCCCTGCTCCAGCAGGGCCTTCCCAGAGTACATGGCACAGCATTGTGCCACAGACTGCTCCCGAGTGAGGGAAACTCCACACTGTCTCTGGACAAGCTGTTTCAGTGCGTGGTCACTACACTGAAGTTCTTCCTCACGCTCAGGAGGAAATTCCTGTGCATCAGTTTCTGCCCGTTGCCTGTTCTGTTGCTGGGCACCACCGAGCAAAGCCTGGATCCATTCTCTTCATATCCCCCTTTAGACATTTATACACATGGTTGAGGTCTTCTCTGACATCTCAAGGCCAAACAGCCCCAATTCTCTCAACCTTTTCTCATGCCAGAAATGCTCTAGTCTCTTAATCATCTTTGCTGCCCTCCTCTAGACCCACTCCATGCCTGTTTTGTGCAGCCTTAGTTAAAAAACTGCATTTAAAAGCAACTAATTCTTCTTCATGGAAAAATTTGCAGTAGTCCCACTCTATAACTGAGGTGAGAATGGGAAATGCCCTATACAGAAGCTCTTTACCAAGATGAATTTGACCATCTTGTTCCTTGGGCTCATGACTGCTTTTCTCCTGTTGGTTGTGGGGAATGAACTTCCGTGTCCCCTCAAACCACCACTGTCCTTGTCCTCTGCACTGTGGAAGGCAGCTGACCACTGTAACATTGCAGTTCCCAACAAGCATCGAGTTTGAGCCATCAAAACATGGCAGAACTGTATGTGGAACAAATTATTGATTTTCATTGATAATTTTGTGAAATAATAACGCCCTTCTCCTTGGCTCACAGCTCTGGCACAGCAATGACTTTTGGCAAGCCCCCTCTAAATAATCCTAGATTTTCCAGGTTGTTCTTTTTTGCCATCAGGTTGCAGAGCAATACCTAACTGCTGCTTTGGGTGAAGCCATCAGCACAGGCTGAGTGTAGTCTGGAACAGGCTGCACAGATGTCAAGAGAAAGCTGGGGGTATTAGTGCTTAAAAGGATGCCAGCTCTGAGTAAACTGAAAGCAGGTGATTACAAACCAGCTTTAGAAATTACCATGGTTCTCACCCCCAGGCAGTAGCTAATCTCCTGAGAGCCCTAACTGGCTAAGCACTACCCACAGCAGAGACGAAACAGCTCTGCTTCAGCACAGCCCATGTGCCGAGTGTTTTCCCTCCTTGGCTGGGCAATTCTGCAAACAGGACTCCTCCAGTGGTTTGCCCTTCTCCTGTACTGCAGTCTCCCAACAGCAGCTGAGGACAGAGATCATGGGTACATTAATAAAGGACCAATCATTCTACTTTGTCTGTATCTGCTAGAACTACAGGCAAAGTTCTCTCAGAGAGTCTAGATAGTTCCCTCTCTGTTCCCAAAATACCTTCACAAAATACCTTGCTCATTTTGAGCAAGAAAATGAGATAAAAACTGAATAGTAGTAAGTTAAGTGAATTATGATAAGCAATATTCTGTTTAGTGTTAGTAAGAAATCAATAATTTTGTATCACACGTTTATTATTTATTGTGTATCACACATCTGCTGTGAATTTATTCTTTTCAGTATTACAATAAAGAGGAATTGACTTTGGAAATCTCCCAAAACTGCTTTCTGATATAATTGTAGGTTTGCCCTTTTTTCAAAGATTCTTACTTCTGGTGATTCCACATTCGCTGTTTGGTAGCCTAAAGCTTTGTAAAGAAATGCTGAGAAATGCAGCTGGCATAAATTAAAGTATTTTTTTTTCTCCCCTCCTAGGCAAAACTTGCACAGAAAATACAGCTTTTATTCTCTTTTGTTGCAGGACTTCAGGGGACAACAGCTGCACAAAACTTAGAAGCTTCCTCGTTGTGCAACTGACAGATTGTGGACATGGTCTTCATGTGTTTTCTTCAGAGTTTTATTTTAAAGCAGGTAGAATCTGCACAGAAATAAATTTGTCACATAATCAGCTCTAATGTTTGGATTTATTTTTTTTCCCTGTTACTACATGACTGTTTCCTTGCTCCCTGCAGAGACTTTTAGAACAGCTACTGCCTATATTCAAGACAACCAAGTTGTTCCATGAGCAGCAGCACGAATGATGCCTGGTTTCTCACAGGTCTGTGTTCTTTGTCCCTCTAATCCGCCCTGCTCTGTCAGCAGCCCTACCTCCCTTTGTGTGTCCTGTGCCACTCCCCTCCACGGGGACACGGCGGCGGCACGGTGGGGTTAGTCCAGGGCTGTATCCCCGTGCAGATGGAAGGGCAGCCTTCCATCACAAGGGATCACACCACGCCCGAGCTCCCTCCTGCCTTCCCCTGAGGCCAGCAGTGATTATTTCTCTCCTCCATTTCTCTTGAAACTTGAGATTGTTTCCTCCCCCCTGAACACTGAGAAAGAAAAAGGAGGGGGTTAGCCTGACAGTTGAATAGAAACAGACAGACTGGTGACATAAGCCTCGTTTTCATTAGGAAAAGAAGTCCAAACTACATCATAACCTGGAGGTTTTCTTCCAACTTTTTAAAAGTAGGAGGTGAAAGCACTGTTCTGATTCTCATCCTTTAGGTTTCTTAACATTAATCTCAGTATTCTTTAATTCTGCTCTCGATTCCACGGCACAGCCCTTCAGCTTTCCCAGGGCCATCACTCTGCATTAGTTCTGACACACCTGACAGACTTGCACATCCATCGCCTCCGACAGTTCCCAATGGAAACCCACCGTGAAGGCACGGCAGGATTCCCCAAGGGCAACCAGATCTAAGCTTCTGGATGGAATCCTGTCTGCAGAGATAACCCCAAAGTTAGGGTTAGGTAACAACTGTGCTATTGCTAAGGAGTCCTTGGGGGCTCATCCTGGGGTGCAGGAGGACTCTCTGAGTGAAGGAAATTGAAGTAACTACTGGAGGAGCTGCTACCATCACATGAGAATGCTTGACCAGGCCTTCACTACCAGTGGCTCTGCAGCAGGCATTTGGCACTATCCCTATCCATAACAGACCTTAAAAAAGGTACTTCTTAGTGTGCTCTCATTTCTGAAAGATCTCCATTTACTTACGTGTCTCCAAAACAAAGTGACCAGTGCAGCAGAAAGATCTCCTGAGAGGATACTGTTCCCAGTGAAGTTCCAGGTATCTCCCTAATCAGTCCACCTGCAAAGTACACTGTTCCCTGCTTGTTGAGAAAGGTCTGCTTGGACACAAAGAGCTGTGTGCTTATACACGTGCAAAACAAAGCACAGCCCATCTGCAAGGTGAAAAAAGAGATGAACTTATGGACATCTGCAGCAAGGACACAGAAAGCTCTAAGTAAGGGAGAAGGAAAGTCAGAAAGCTTTTTAAAATAAAGAAATGTAAGGATAGTCCAGCTTTCAATTACCAGCACTGTTCTTTCAAATAAAAACACATCAAAAACTAGTGGGAAGCAGATGGACTGGCTCTATTTCAGCAGAAACACTGACTATACCTGAATGACCTGCTCTTCCCCTTTCCTTCAGGGCCCTTTTGCACAACATCTGCTCAGGAATCTGAGAGCCTGGTGCTTCAAGAAGAAATGTTTTTATTTATGAATGACAGTATGATGATGGAGCTGCCCATAACAGCAGAGGACAGCAGTATCAAAGCCTGGCTGTCCCTGGGTTGCTTTCCTAAAATTGAGCACACTGCTATGCAGACTCAGCCACATTTCCTTTATGTGCTGTCCCAACTTGACTATTTGCATGGCTAAGGGGGAGGACAGCTTCACTTGACTCAATGTAGCAATGGATCTCCCTTGGCCATCTTCTGGCACGCACATCTGCACACATCACCTGCATAGCCTTGTGCCATGCTGAGGAGAAGGCAGGACTGCTGCTGGCACAAATACCATGGATCAACAAGAGGTGAAGCCCAAACACCCAACTTGTGAGTGCTGCTGATCCCACTCTGGCACAGGTCCCCTCACCTGTGACTCACCTCTACTACCCCTCACTTACCTGGGAACCAGGGAATAAACTCCTCGTCCATACTGCATGAGAACAACACTTGAGACAGGGAAAGCACAAGTACTTCAGATCCATGTGAAATTTCGTAATTCCTCGTTCTTTCCTTTGCACATGACAGATGTCACAGCCCCAGATTTGAGCACTTTCAGCTCACACAATGTGCTCCTGCACCGCTATCTTTAATTGGCACTTTCCTGCCAAGCCTCAGCGTTTTGCATCGGACTGTTTCCACGTGAGAGCTGCCACGAACAAAGCATCCCACTGACCCACTTAGCTCCCACGTGAAGGCACATGAAGCTTCGCTTCAGTCACCAAACAGAAAAGAAAACACAAGAGCAGAAGGTTTTGATTAAAGGGAAATGAGCAAATGGCTTCAAGGCCCATCGTGTGCACACGGGCTCGTCTGCGTGTGTTCACTCCTTGCAGACATTTGGCCTCCCAAGGAGAAACGTCCTGTACAAAGCAGGTAATCCTCAGGCAGTGTGAATTGGGCTGGATTCAAGATTTCCCGTTGGCAGGAAGGTCCTGTGAGCCATGCAACATCCCACAGGCTTCTTCCCCTGACCTGGAGTGACTGCCTCCGGGAAGGCAGGGAATGGTTCATTCTCCCTGACCAAACATCAAGGAAGGTACCAATTAGTGTTAATTGTGGCATTCTTTGTTTTGTGACCAGAGCCTGAGCTGAACCCCCCCAAAACTGAACACAGGCTACTGGCAACAGTTTTCCACGCTTTCTGAGCTGTGCTAGATTTAATGCAGTAGCCTGGAAGATCAGTTCTGGTCTTACCAAGGCATGGGGACCAGGTCCTATATTTGCATCAGAAACTATTTTTCCTGGCTGCCCTCAGGTCTCTGGGAAGAGACATTTACAGGTCAAACTTACAAGAGTCTTGCACTTAAATTTACATAAAACAACATTTCATCCCCATTTCCGCTTGCCTCATTGTTTCCCATTTACACTGTTTTAAATGGATTTACCTCTTCCTGTGCTTGTTCTCTATAGTCATCTGCTGATATTATTTTATCTTTTTTCCACCATCCAAACACAATTATGCTCATATCTCCTTTTTTTTTTACTACTGGCACATTGCATGTGCACATACCTTACCAGCATGGGTTCTTTCAATATTTGAAAAACATTTCCTTTTATCCTCACTCAAATATTAAGCCAACTGGAAAGTGACACATCAAGGTTAGGAATGCAGTCTGCTCCTGACAAGGAAAAAATGCTGAGCTTTGCAATAGAGGCTAAGTGGATTAAGATCCTTTTTAAAGATTAGGTCACCCTTCACCCCAAATGCAGATTTCTACTGAAATTAATGAAAGCTCTTACAGAATGCAATGGGCGGGCTGACATTGAATGACAACACAGCAAACATACACCGACAGCCCACCCAAACCCAAGTGTCCAAATCACCAACTCCAAATGGGTCTTAACAGCCAACTGGTTGATTCTGTGCTGTATATTAACAGGCAGGATTTCATCTTGTAAAATTATGAGCTGATGGGGGAAAAAAGATGAAGTAGTAGTTCCCAGGATAAAAACTTAGGCTGTGCTTCATTTGATGGAGCTGCACTGACATTACACCAACAGACACATTTGCCTTAGGAGAATCCATACTGCCTCTGGAACTAGTCCTTTGCACTTGCATAGCTCCTGCCAGACCAATCACAAAGCTCCAGCAGTTCCAAACCTGGAATTTGTTTTTAAGGATACAGTTCAATAGAACACACTTTAAGCATTGCCCTGTTAATAAACCACAAACAGCATATCTTTGTGTGGGATAGCTGAAGGAAAACTTTATAGATTTGTCTTATATTTCCTTTGCCATCACTTCTGAGCAGATGAACCCAGCCCTCTTCTAGCAGGCAGACCTGCAAATGCAGCCCAGCACCTGAAAATCACACCAGAGCCCTTCCAGCTCTCACATCAACAGAAATAAGAATACTGCAGGTGACAAAGCAGCTTTGCTGCTGCTGCTGCTGCAGCACAACTGGCACAGACTCTGCTCACTCCCCACTGCACGGCTGCCTTGTGTGAGAAACAGTAACGGAGCAAGCACAGCAGAGGCAAGTCCTGCCTTCAACCTCAAAATGCTGCAATGCCCTTACAAAGCCACCCTGACAGAAGTAACTCCACTTCCCTGCTTGTTTAAAAAAAAAAAAAATACACAAGCAAACTGGGAGTTTGTGCAAGCCCTTGTGGGAAACTGGCAGCAATGCCTCCCTGCAGAGCAAGCAGCCCAATTTCCACATCTGCACCTGCTCACCAAGGCTCCTCTCAGTCAGCACTGGAAAAACACACAGAAAAGAACAGGGCTTTCCAAAATCACTATCATAAAAATAGGATTTGTTTCTTTCCTTCCTGTTCTTTAAAACAACAATTTCAAATCCAGGCCAAGCCCCAGTCTCCACATGATGTATCAAATGGACAGACAGGGAAAGGAAGCGACCCCGGCGCCTGTGGCTCACTGCAGACCCCACCTTGCTGCCTCAAACTCCTGCAGAGTTAGTCTGCACAGTTCTGCCTCTCTTCAACAACACGTTTGGGACTATCATAAACCAGCATTTTCTTTCCTGATCACAGCCAAGGCTTGTGTAGGAACTTCTCTGTAGCTTTTCTTTTCCCAGCACAGGAGAACTACGTGGTTACTGGCCACAGACACGCAGGTGTGTAACTACTCCAAGCCTCCTAGGACAGCCAGGATCTCTGTTCGTGCCATATGTTTAATTAATGCTGGGTGTCAGAAATGGTGAGAGGCCTTGCTGCACTCTGCATGGAAGAAAGTGTTTCACTTTAGGAATTCTCACTCACACAGTTAACCATTTCCTCAGCTTGCTCTGACAGCTGCTGCCCTTGGGCAGGGAGAGATGTGCCTGCATTAGCAGTGTCAGCAGCAGCCTGACACACAGAATGGCCTCCCCACCATTCCAGCAGCACCCTGGGGTGGTCCCCAGCATATCTCTGGCTAAGAAGTGCACATTATTGCTGCCTAGAGTTAGACATTTCAAACTCAGAAAAAAAAAAGGATGTGTTTGAACAGCATCTTGGACAATGAAGGAGTCTGGTCCAAGAGGATTTGTGGGTATTCCTAGGAAACATGATCACATTCACTGTACTCCTGTTACCTGCTCGCCCAGCTTTCACCTGCAGCACCCTGCCCAGGGCAGGGATGTGCACAGCACCTCACACAGCACAGCCCACCTCAGCTAGCTGCATCACACTGCAAAGTGAGAGCCAAACTCCCCAGCACTCTGAAGGGAAAGCTGGGAGAGGGGAATTTGCTGGAGCTCCCCTCTTCCTCACTGGTTAGTTGGAGAGGAAAGCATGTCACCCCTCAGAGCCATGCCTAAGTCCTCCCTTGCACCATGAGCCATTTGCACAGGTTTTAGCCTTGCTCCCTGGAGCTGCAGCCATTTTCAAAGCCAGGTATGCAAGCAAACAGGCTTGGTACTGGCAAGAGCAAGTGTCACTTGCCCAGCCTGCTCTCCTCCTTCACTTGGCTCATGAGCAAGCACCAGCACTTGGGCTGTGAAGGCAGCACACTCCTTATGCTCTGTGCAGCCTGGGCATCCCACAGCACATCCAGCAGACAAAACAAGTAGGAAAACATAAAACTGCATCTTTAATTTTGAGCAGTCTAACCCTGTCACATTCACCAGTATCTTTGTCTTGAGAGATGAGCATTGGCTTCATCATTCCTTTCTGCCCTCTGCAGCCAATTCTGCTTTTCTCCCCCACCCTCCCTACCTCCCATTCTTCTTTTACTTCCAGTATTTCATGTGCCAGGAAATGGTGAACACTCTTAAACCTTGCTCCCTCCTGCAAAACAGAGAAATTGTAATAAGTGAGTGTAAATTAGCAGGCTTGACTAGCACCTAAGTTTCTCAAGCTTGAAAACAGTAATACATACATGAGTGTTCAGCAAAACAGCTCCACAAAGTCATTCATAACTGAAAGGCAGAGCACTTGCAAGTCATGCCTTGAAACCACAGCTCCAACACTCCTAGCATCCCAGTAAAAACAACTTGGAGCCTCCCTAAAAACAGTGGCCAGGAAGTTTGTGTTTGTCCAAGATGAACAAACAAATTAATGGAGAAATGAGAAATAAAAATCAGTGCAGGGACTGGGGCATAACTCATGACACAGCACATCTGTCCACTTGCTATGGAAACTATGTTTGGCAAGTATCAGGTATCTGAATTTCTGCTTACGTACATCTCCCTGGACAGCAGTATATTAATAACACAGGCAGCCTAAAAACAGAAACTATCACCAAGAAAAGCTGCCCTTCTGCCGAGAGTTACTTGCTGTAGCCTGGGTATTGTTGTGCTTTCCTCAAACAACACAGAATTTTGCTTCCTTGCTTTTCAGAGTCACCATCTAAGCTGATCTCAATTGAAGGAAGATGAACAAACAAAAGGAAGGGAAAGGAAAATTACATCAGGAAGCAACCCTTATTGTAAGCAGTTTTCTTGAACGTCTTCCCATCAAGGCTCACACTGCTATGTGACTCTGGAGAGCCAGCAGCAGCCAGGGGTTTAGCTTAAAGGCACAAACCTTTCCAAGAGGCCTCCAGAAGCCAAAGTCCCTCATGCAGGGGACATGCAGGAGCTCATGCAGCCAGACAGGACAGCCCTGGCACTGCAAGCAGCATGAGAACCACTGAGTTTAATGTGGAAGCAGCAAGTGGACAGGCAGGGGCAGATCATTGGGCACAGAGAGAAGCCCAGCAACAGAAGCAGAGTGGGAAGAAAGCAACTCCAGGTTCAAAATGCCAGCCAAGGCATTGGAAGGGGAAGCACAGGAATGGACATGCTCAGGCTTTGGGGAAGGTGGAGCTGCATCAGAGAAGTTATTCTGGATAGACTAAGTTATTCTGGATAGGTAAGTTTTCTAAACAGCAGCTTTAACTCGGCATCCTAGGAAGGAGCACCTGTGGCAGCACCACAAAGGGGCATTTTCAGTTAAGATCAGTATCAGGGCTCTCATGTATTCTCAAGCCCTGTTAAGAGATGTGTGAGCCACAGCAGTGCAGCCACTCACTCCTCACTGCCTGGAGAGACGGCTTTCCTTGCAAACGCTTTTCCTTACAAACACTCCTCCTTTCCCAGGAACCCTTGTGCTGCAGCAAGGCCACACAGCTGAGTCGTGCTGCCCCCCGGTGTCAAGAGATTCAGCTCCCACCACGAGAACCGCAGCCACATTTCTAGTTCATCCTCACCCAACAGCCATCTTTATGTGCCCAACATAAAGTCAGGAACGTGGATTTCAAAAGAAAACTGTCTATTCTGGGCAGATGCATTTTGCTTCTTTTCTGCTGCTCTCTGCTATATGGTGTCAAGTAGAAGTTTTTAAAGAGCTGCACATCAGATACAAACAAACAATTTCTGCCAACCCTTGTGGTCATGTGTATCTCAAACCTCAACTGAGCATGTGTTTCCCAGGGGTTTGGGGTGCAAGCACTGCCTGTTTCTCATCAAACAACATACAGGGAAGAAAGCCTGCAGCAACATTTCCATTAAAAGGCAAGGACTGTCTATGACCACTGGGTTGGTAAAGAGATTCCCCTGGCCTGCCCAAGGTGACAAGCATTTGATATGAAGATGCACTCATCCAACCGGCTTCCTCAACAAAGGAGAATGATCTAATCTGAGTCACCTAGACAGTCATGATCCTACAATTATTCCAATGATCAGGTCAGATAGATCAGAATCAGCAAGACCTATGGTTTTTAGATTAATTTCTCTCTGCCAGGACTTCAATTCTTAAAATAGCCAAGGAATTAGTGCCAGCTACCTACCTAGCCAGTTATTATCACCTGGGCTTTCCTCTAAAATCTTCCGCCAAGCCTGACCAGCAACCAACAGCATCAGAGTGTTTAATACAACAAAAGATGAAGGCTATGTATGTGCACAGAACAGAAACTGGGATTTCTACAGAACTCAGACTTGCATTAAAATCCAAATTCTGACTGCACAGTCAAACTGCCTGTTCAAGTAGGACTGGATACCTGCCATCTGCAATGACAAGCTAGTTGGAACAAGAATGAATCCTAATGCTTTACAAAAAGCTATGCTCAATTCTCTGAACTCATACTACTGCTGACAAAAACCTGCCTTTGCACTCCTGGTTATTACAATATTTCAATGTGCTTATCACCCCCTGGAGCAGAAGATGCCCTTGTTTCATGCAAGCAGTGAAACTAAAGTGCAGTGACAAAGGACAACAGAACTGCCAGCAGAACTCAGACTGCTCTGATTATTGGTGCATCTTCTCGAGAGCCTCAATCGGTGCAAATACATGAGAACTTACACAAAACACAGACACTCAGTTAAACAGAAGAACCATTACCAAGAGCCAAGGAATTTGAAAAATGGTAATTTTTTTAATAACCTGTCATTAGTTATAAATTTAAGATACAGTTGCTTGCATTAGCAAGCTCTGACTGGACAGCCTCACATTTTCTTTCCAAACAGCGAGCGCTAGACACAAATTACAAAATTAACTGAAGATTTTGGACTACTGTAGCTGTGTCACAGCACGGGCACTTGTGAGCACAAAGTCAAGAATATCTTCATGGGCAGAGAAGACCATAGGTCCCTTAATGCCTAAATCAGAGGGACAGGATTTGTGAACAGAGTCCTTGCCTAAGAAAAACTGAAACAGTCTAGGCAGGATGAACCAAGCCAGGGCAGCAGACACAGTAGAAGCTCCACCTCAATAGTTTTTAAGTTGAGAAAAATATGGCTACAGCCACAAAAATTTTAAGTCTGTTTCTGTTTCTTCAGGCTTGGTCTTTGCCTTGGCTGCTTCTTTGATCTCTGCACAGCATTCTTAACACTGGCAGAGGGAAGCCTGAGAGTTACTTCATTGTCTTCTGTGTCATCATCCACCTGAGCAGCTTTCCGGCGCTCTAGCACTGATGGGGTACAGACTGGAGTAGGATCCTGAAGAGATCAGAAAAACAGGATTCACTGCAAAGCCATCTGCCACAAAAAGGTGTCACTGCCCCTGTGGTACAAGACACCTCAGCCCAGCTCTCCCTCAGAAAACTGTTTTCATTTTATAACTAGCTGCTTTTGTAAACGTTATTTCTTTGGACGGAAGCATCATCTTCAAAGAAGTGTACGTGAAATGCAAATGGAAATTAATTCACATTTTTTCATGTGTTGTTATGCACATTTGCTTTCTAAACCTTGTATTTCCTGACTTAAAGCATCACAGAAGTCAAGTGGAAGAGAATCAGGGCAACAGGGCAGGGGCTGAGGGAGTATATTTGAGACTGACACACAGAAATGCCAGATTCAAGTTCCCAGCAGAGCTGAAACATCCCAGCTTTGTTACCTGAGTAAGCCCTCAGAACTCAGCTGACAGAATGAATTAGTTATCCTGTCTTCCTCACAACCAGCCGTGCCCCAGTGAGCACAAGTAAACCCAGTAATAATAAAAATCCCCAAACACACACATCTCCCAACAATGATGAAACAGAACAGAAATGTTAATGCCTTACAGGATGTTTAGACTGTCAATATCCCAAATCTCAGTCCTGATGACCCGAACTTCCCTTTCATCCTACTGCTACTTTTACCTGGCATTTGTTTCCAAAACACTGAATACTGTGCCTGGAGAGCACGGGGTAGGAGGAACAGTACAGTAAGGGAATGGGGACAGATGGCACTAGACTGCATTAACAGTTCAAGTTCCTTTTTATCACAACAGGCTGGCATTGAAACATGGTCCAACAGAAGGATTCCATCAGGGAGCTCATGTTGTCCCAGGGTAAAGCAGGGGTGCAGAGGTGCCTGACCCCAGCTCCCTGCACTATCACAGCCTCAAGCTGAACAGCAGAGGCTGACAGCAGGCACAACGAGGGACAGGCACTGCTGCTTACAGCATGCTGAGCAGAAGCCTTTGCTCCTGAATACTCTCACAGGAGAAGGAACCACGAGGATTCAATTCAATCACCCTCCCCCATTAATGAGTGTTAATACATCTCAAAGGAGCTACTTCTGGCACAAACATCTCTCAAGCTAACAATGTCAAGGTTTTTGTGTTGAAATCAGCGTTGAGGTGCCATCTGAAGACTTCAAACACCCGCCCCAGTGTGAGTGTGGTACTGGACACCACCAGGACTGTCTTACCTGGCTGCTCAAAGAAACGTTCAGTTTTGATTTCTTGGATGTTTTAACTTTTTTCCTCTTTTTGCAAAGTGCCTGTGCAGCCTAGGAAACAAGACAGATCAGGTGGATCACTACGCACTTGTGTGAAGATGCAGTCACATCGTTCATCGATTTCTTTGTTTCTCAGCTACAAAATCTTTGCTACAGCAAATAGGTTTAAAGGAATAAATCAACTGACACAGAGGTGATCTGGTTTGAACAAAAACACCCAAAGCAACTCAAGAAAAGATGCTACTGTGCATTTTAAAGCATTCTATGTTAAACAGCATTAGTTGCCTACAACTCAAGTACTTGACCCAGGCACTCTGCAGAGGAAGAACATGCAGTGGCTGTGGATGGAAGTTCTGGTCTTGGGACCTGCCCTCAAACCCCCACCCTGCTAAAGCCTCTCACATGGCTCAGCAAAGCCACTTCTGTGCTTTGGTGATCTGCACTCGTTATTAAACCACAGAATACCCAACTGCTTGTACCAACAGAAGAAAAGGAACATCTCCCCTTTGCTGTCACCTGTTTACTTCTCTGCAAGTACAAACACATGGAGTGCAGCCCAGCAATGGCGCCACACTGAATTCCTCAAGCTTCTATGCAGTTCCTAACACAGGGGAGCCTCCCTGGGGCTCCAGCTCTTTGGCCACTTCCACACAAAACACCATTTCCATGTATTCAGCACAACCCTAGACACACATCTTGCTTAAGACACTCATAGAATCAGTGCCAGACTTACAAATCCTGGGAAGTCATACTCGAGCCCCTTTTCAGCCAGCTTCTTCCGTAGCAGCCTCTCCTTCCTCAGCAGGCGCTTGGTCATCCTGGCCTTCTCCAGCAGGGAGCGGATCCTGTTGTAGCGCCGCACAGCCGGCCGAGACGGCTGCCGGAAGATCCTCTCACAGTCCTTGAAGAGGTTTTCATGGACCTTTTCGGGAGGCAGGAACTGACCTGTGCCAAACACAGGACACAGAGTACAGCACAGCTCCCCTTCCTGCCAAGGGCACTCACACAGTGCAGCTCGTGGCTGTGACAGCGTGCAGCTGCGGCGATTCGGGACACAGGAAAGGTCACTGGATCCTCAGCCAGTAGCAGAAATGCATGGATGGATGGATGGATGGATGGATAAAACATTTTAATTGTTTCACCCAGAAAGATCAGACAAAATTGTTTTACAACATGTAACTCATAATCCTTTACAAAGGAAGTTTCGCTGCTACAGTGACTGAGAAACTCAGTGATTTCATCAATATTTTACTCAAAAAACCCCCCTTATGTCAAACCTTACAGACAACAACTGCTGCAGTCACAAATGCCAAGGAGTTTCCATGAGAAATGAACTATCTTTACAGCAAACCCGACCTTACCCTGAGATTTCATGTCACACAATCACTAAGAACAGTATCAGCCCAGAGAAAAAAACAGCACCAGTGACCAAAAGTCTGCTGAGCATGTTCTTTACACACAATGAAAAGCTCAGCCTCACAGAAAATACTTTTGGACAAAACTTCATTAAAAAAACCTCTAAGATTCTATGCACAGTTGAGCAGGATAACTGAAATAACAACACGTTTCCTTTGCATGCTAGAGGACTTACACTGCAGGTTATACTTACACTTCAGCAGTCTCTCAGAAAGCAGGTAGTTATTCATTGTGTCTGCAACAATCTTGGCCACATCATCAGACTCAAACTCCATAAATGCATAGCCTTTGCTGGCTCCAGTCTGTGAGTGACCAGAGAAAAACAGGAAACAATGCTTTGGTACCTGAAGGGCTCTATTAAAGTTATTTTATGAATCCAAAGTCTCAGCCCATTCTCAACAAGCAATTTCACAAAATTCACTGAAATTGTGAAAAGCACCAGATTTAGTCCTAAATTGGCATGACATTATTTGTAAAATACATATTTGCACACAAAACAAACTACTCACATGTATCTACTCACTAAAAAAACAAAGCTGCCCTGCATTGTTGCTGCCCTGCTGTTCCACGCTTATACAGTAGTCTTATAAAGTGACAGCAAATCCAGAAACAAGAAGAAATTAGATTTACTGAACACAAAACAAGTATGTTAAAACAGAATGGTGGCACTTCAGTTGTACCTTGAACTGGTGCGCTCCAGCACTTCCCACTGGAGTGAGTTTACTTAGGGAAAAAAGGAGCACAAGAGCCGTGGCGCAGCCGCCTCGCAGTCGGAGACGGCCCCCGGCCCCGCCGCGTCCCACGTGCGGCTCCCGAGGGCCTCAGGCCGCTGCGCGTTCCCAGGGCCCTTGCTGGGCAAGGGGAGAGCCCCAGAGGTCACGGAGCCTGCCCGGCCCGGCCTCAGGCACCGACTGCGAGCGCTCCGCCGCATCCCGGTACTGCCCGGGCCGCTCCTCACCTTCTTACTCCTGGAGAGCCGCAGCCGCGTCACCGTCCCGAACTGCCCGAAGTACTCGCGGAGTTGCGGCTCGCAGAGGCCCCGCGGGAGATGCCCCACGAACACCACGCCCGGCGTCAGCTCCTCCTGCGGGCACAGAGACCGCGTCAGCCCGGNGACGGGCCCTCGCGCGGCCCCACCGCACCGGGGGGGCGGCCCGAGACACGGACACCGCCAGGGCGGCAAACTCCGGCCCTGGGAGCGATCAGCTGCCCCTGAGGCGATCAGCACTCTCTGGACACCCTCCCAGCCGCCCCTCCGTCTATTCCTGGCTGCTCCGGCCGCTCAGGCGGCGCGCAGGGCAGCCCGGTGCGGCGCGCTCAGGCGGTGCGTGAGGCAGCCTTGCGCCGGTGGCGCGGAAGGCCCCGTGGGCGGGAAGCGGCGGCACCATGTCGGTGAGCGAGATGTTCGCGGCGCTGCAGGGAGCGCTCGGCCAGGACCAGGACATCCGAGAGGTGCCGGGGCGGGCGGGGAGGGCAGGGACACGGGAGGGGACGGGGCGGTGCCTCGGCTGACGGCGCGCTGTGCCCGCAGGAGATCCGGAAGGTGGTGCAGGCGCTGGAGCAGACGGCGCGGGAGATCCTGACGCTGCTGCAGGGCGTGCACCAGGGGCCCGGCTTCCAGCACAGTGAGTCCCGCGCCGCCGCCCTCGCGCAGCGGAGAACAGCCGGGGGACGGGAATGCCCCTCGGAGCACGCAGGTGCCCTGTACCGGGGCCCGTTTTCCAGGCTCCAGTCTCTCCCGAGGCCTTCAGCGTGGGTTTTCTGGACGCTCCTGGGAAGAGGGGGGCGCAGCTGGGAGATTTCAAGCCACACAAGTAGCAAAGCTGCCGTTCAGCATTATGGAACACCGTTCTGTCCCTTTCTCCCCACCCTAGCGTGATGCTTTTCTGTCTCGGTGCAGAGAACTGTGTTCTTTTCCAGGTGTTCACGTCCTGGGCTGCTGAGTTGGCTCTTAGGTCCTTAAGCCCTGTAAGTGGCTTGCACATATATTGTGCTGTCATCACTTGTTGGGCCTTTCTGTCAGTGTCCCCATCCCATCTCTTCACCCCACACACAAAAAGCTGCGGTCCTGCGTGCTGAGGGGGTATTCAGGATGGACTGGGATAGTGGGGAACACACTTCAAGCTGGTTTGTACAAAACAGGTTCTCTGTGTGTGTATAAATCTGCTTAAGGCAGCAAAACATAAAATGAATTTGCAAAGGCTGAAAGAACAGGACCTGGCCTTGATGTCCTGCCCTTGATGTCTGTTTGAGGACAGCAGGAATAGTTCTGCAGCTTTGGAGGGAGCTTTGGGTTGCTGTCAGCCTGGTTCCAGGCTGAGGAGGTGTTGGACAGAATGTTTCTGGGCCAGCCCATCTCCTCCAGGCCACGAGAGCAGCTCTGCAGGCCCAGGTGTCAGATCTGCTCTTTCTGTCCCCTCATTTCTCAGCTTACTGGTGAAACTACTGGAATAAACTTAAATATATCCCTTTAAGAGCTGGATTTTTTCCAGTCAAGTAATACCTTGTGAGAAGAAACAACCATTCTGACTTGGCTGGAAACTCTTGAGAGGAATTTGTGCAAGCCACCCAATGAAGGAGAACAGAACCAGCCTGTTCTATTCTCCTTCATAGGTGCTGTTTTACCCCCTTGCAGAGCTGACTGCTTGTTTTCAGCCTGGTGAGGTTCCCCAGCACGCTGGGGCTGGAGCTGGAGCTCTGGGGTTCCTCTGGCCTCAGAGAGGGTCTGTGTTCAGCAATGAGCAGCACCTGAGGTTTGTCCTGTGCAGTCAACTGCAAGTTCCATCTGCTGGGAAACCCAGCAGTGCTGGAAACGCGAGCTGCTGAGTGATTTACACAAGCAGACACTCAGTTCTCTAAACTGGGAAAATCCACAGTTATTGTGTGGGTAACAACTTTAGAGTCCTTTTCCAGCATTTAATGGGAGAGGCCCACGTTCAATTTAGTGTATTTTCACTTGATTTTTAATTTCTGGAGAGAGCTGGTCCTGGAACTTGAGGAGTCTGAGAAGAGATTTGGAATAGTTAAAGAAAAAAAAAAAAAAAAGGCAAAACAAACCAAAAACTACACACAGAAAACCAATCAGACAAAAAGTCCAAAGTCTCATCTTACAATTCTTGCAAAAATAATGAGTTTGTGTTTAATAGGTGAAGAGTTAACTCATGATAACAGACCTGTGAATTTGTCATCAAATTCAGCTCTGTTAGTAAAACCATGGGATAGTTGGAAGTTTGATGGAGGTCAGCTTCCTGTACAACCAGTGGCTTTTAAAATGTCATTTTGCACAGGCTTCCTTGGCTGCTTGTCCCAAAGGGAGTTGGAGAAGTGCTTAGAGAGCCGGGCAGGGCAGTGTGTGCTGCTTCCTGCTGTTGTCTGACACCAGTCAGGGTGACAGGTGGGCTCCAGAGCCCGAGAGCCAACTTGGTCTTTGCTCTGCACACAGGTGACACCTGAGGATGTGCAAGGGTAGTTAGAATTTGGGGGTTGTGTGTGTGTCACTTGTCTGAGCCTTTACAGTAAGGATTGTTTATTTTTGTTGCAGGTGCCTTTGGCACAGTCCGAATGTGAGTGTGTTCCTTACTCTGTTCCCCCAGCCACGTGATGCTCACACAGCTGAGGCAACCCTGTAGCTCTCAGTGAGCTTCACACAGCTCTTTCATCCTGGCTGCCACATGGAGCACTCCCACATTCTGCTTCCTGAAGTTTTTATTTTTTTGCATGTCATTCTCCCTCCTTTTTTTTTTTTCAAGCAGAAATTATGTGTTATTAACAGAAGTTTTATAATGACACTTACGTGACTCCTAGTAGGTGTTGTTTGGTAAAAGCCATCACAGCTTTCAGATTTAGCTTCTGTGAACAATCCTGGGTTCTGGACAAGAAGGTGCAGGAGGGCCTGTCAGGTTGATCTTGGCCTTTTTTGGCCGGTGACCAGGTGTGTGTGAGGGCTGCAGGGCGTTGTGGTGTGAGCCCTTTGGTTGGTCGCTGGCACTGCAGGTGCAGCGGGGCTGTAACTCTCCCGGCAAACGGGAGGTGGCAGCGGCTGCTGCAGGAACAGGAGACAGTTTCTCTGCAGAGCTGTAACACACACTGCACAGGCTGGAACACAGATTCTTCAAATACATCCTACAAAGCAGGAAATGCAGTTTCCTGAAGGGATGTTACACCTCATGGAACCAAATTCTGATGGATTAGGAAAAGGAATAGGACAAGATTTTAATAAGGGGAAAGAAAAGTTGCTTTTCCTTTGACTGTGAGAGTTGTCTGGCAGCAGTGCCTGCTGAGTGTGTGCTTCCTTTGGGGCCAGCTGCTGTGTGCAGTGCTGTTCCTTTGCCTGGGATCTGGCTGTTGCTGGGACATCTTGGCTCAAGTTCCAAGGCCCAGAGCAGATCAGCCAGCCTGGAATTCCAGAGTCTTTGGTGTCATGGTGTCACCAGGAATACTTCTCACATTGGCTCCAAGTGTCAGTAGCCTATCTCAGACAAGAAAGAAGTGTAAATTGTGCTGTTTACACCGGAAACTCTGTTTACAAACTTCTGTTGCCTGTCAAATCTCCATTTCCTCAGTGTATTCATTCCCTGAATGCTGTGCTGTTTCTTTTTCAGTTCCAAAGAAGTGTCAGAAGGCTCGTGAACACTTTGGTACAGTGAGGACACAGATGGAATCTCTGAAAACCAAGTTTCCTGCTGACCAGTATTACAGGTGTGCAGGATCACACACAGCCAGACACAGATATATATGGGAATTGCTTGGGCATTTGGCATCATTGCCTTGGAATAATGATGTAAAGATAGATCTATGGCTGAATGCTTCTTTCTCTTTGAAAAGTAAATCGTGGTAGACAAGTGTGAGGTTTTTATCAGCATAGATAAAAAATGCTTTTGCCCAAGCACTATAGATTTTCACTGGAAATACTCAGTATAGAATTATTTTTCTAGAAATTTCCTTAAAAAAGGAAAAGGGAAGGTTAAGAAGTTGGTGTTATGCTGGAGCTGCCCTTGTATCTGGGAGCAGGGCATTTGCTGCTCCATTAATTTCAGTTAAGTTGTTTGGTTTGGGGCATTTCTGGAAGCAGAGCTCTAAATCTGTCATGAAATGGCTGTTTGGTTCTGCAGACACTAAATGAAGTTGTCACCTTTGTGTTCTGTTGCTGCCAGAAGGGGACAGTGCCTGGCAAGGACATTTCAAAGAACAAGGATCTTGTCAGCTCAGATCTGCTGAGGGAGTGTGGGAGGGAAAGCCCTGGCTGTCTGTGGGCAGCACAGCCTGGAAAAGTGTGGGAGCTGAGGAGGAGTGTGTGAGGGGCAAGCAAATGTCAGTGTCCAGTGTGGGAACCTGGGTGTGGAGTTCTGGAGCACCAAGGAGGTGTCTTCTAGCTGGTGTCATTTAGATAAACCAAAAATACTGCAAAGTGCATGTGCCAAGGCAGAAAACACAACACCCACATCATGTGTGCTTGTTGCCTAACGCTCCAGCAATAAACATAAATTATTGATACCTTGAGCTGGTGTTTCTTGTGCAGGTTTCATGAGCACTGGAGGTTTGTGCTGCAGCGGCTGGTGTTCCTGGCAGCATTCGTGGTCTACCTGGAGTCAGAAACATTAGTGACCCGAGAAGCTGTTGCAGAAATACTTGGGAGTAAGTTAATGTTGTAACTGAAGAGAAAAAGCTTGTGACCGTAGACATTGTAGCTTCCAGAGGTACAGGGAAACAGCAGAACTTCATTTCTTCCTGACAAATCAGTTGCAGAGTTTGTCTGATACTTGATTTCATTATATAAACAAATTCTCAGAAGATGGAAATTGGCAAACCTAATGTTAACAAAAGTATTTATTCATTAATAAGTTCTTCATCAATGAAGGGGTCATTCAGTCAAAATGTGTAAATGCACCAAAAGAATAACACAAAGATGAGAGCTTTTTTCTTTAACGTCTTGCTTTTGGTATTCAAAAAGTGTGTAAAACAGATTAAATTCTTTGCCATAAAAGAATTGTATCTTTACAGAGCAAAAGATTTGGAAAAAAGTAAGGAAAACACATCCTGTATCTAGCTGTAAATCCAGTTATCCTGTTGGATGTACAAGATGCTGAATCAAGAACTGAGAAGCTGTAATTACATCACATGCAGGAAAAGGCTGACTTTTATTATGTAATAATATTTCATAAATTTGATATTTCAAATTAGCACCACTAAACAAATGTAGTTTAAGATGGCTGGGTTTGCTCATGCTCAGCATCACCTCCTCCCTGCTGTTTTTGTCTCAGTTGAAGCTGATCGAGAACGGGGTTTTCACCTGGACATTGAAGATTATCTTTCTGGTGTATTAACTCTGGCCAGTGAGCTGGTAAGAAAGACATTCATGCATGTATTTGGTTTGAAACTCACCTTGAAAACAGAAGTAATGTGTTTTTTAGCTTTCCCAAGTTGTTCCTGGAGGTTATGATACTGATACTTGACCTGAATTTGTAGCAAGATGCTTCTCCACATATTCCTCAGTGGCGCTTTTAAGATTTAAAGTAGTCATTTGATTGAAAATCCAGAACTGTGGTCAGCAAAAAGGTAGATCTAAGTACAAATAATCTGACTGCCTGGAACACAAGTGCTTCATTTGGTACAGTAACTGATGGGGACAGTGGTGATGTGATGTGATGTGGGGGGGTGCTGTGCCGACATTCTTCGGTGTCTCCTGTCGCAGGCCAGGCTGGCAGTGAACAGTGTCACAGCTGGGGACTATTCTCGCCCTCTGCGCATCTCAACCTTTATCAACGAGCTGGATTCTGGCTTCCGCCTCCTCAACCTGAAGAACGACTCCCTGAGGAAACGCTACGATGGCCTGAAATACGATGTCAAGAAAATCGAGGAAGTTGTTTACGACTTGTCCATCAGAGGACTCAATAAGGAGGCAACAGCTGGAGCGGGCGGGGAGAAGTGAAGGCTGCTCGTTTGAACAGCATCATCGATTACCTCAGATGGTTGCCAATTTAGGAAGTACCTGGAGAAGCCTTCCTACCGTAGTTTAGAAGAACTGCAGCTCAAAGCTGCTCTCTATTTTCTTACAAAAGGTGTAGTAGAGGTGTTAGATGTTTTGTAAAATCATGTCTAGATTAGGACAGTAGACTCTGTTTCCAGTGGAATTCCGCTGTCGAACACACGGTGCCGTTCTCTGCACAGCAGCAATAGTAGTCAGTAACTCCCATGAGCTGAGATTCCCATTAGTTCTGTAGTGTTGCTTCCCTGCTCTGTCAGAGAAGTGCTGTGGCTGGCTGTGCTCACACACCCTCAGAAGTGTGTGCACAGCACACAGCTCAGTGCAGACACATGGGATCTTTTAAGAAACACAGCGTGTAAATACTGACTTTTTTTTAAGATACTTTTTTTTCCTTTTTGTTTCTTAAATTTTCACCACTGTAAGTTGAACAAATTTGCATAACTGCTTATGAACCAGATAGCTTTTTTAATAGTTTCTGTTAATGTACCCCCTGTAATTAAGAAATTAGTGAAAATACTCCGGAGAATTCCTCTACTGGAACTGGTGTCTTGCACCCCAGCATATCTCTCTCTCTCCCTCTCTCTCATATTTTTTTTTCCTTTCCACCAAGATTTCAGTTACCAGGGAGAGCAAGGTTTTCTTAGACACCTGCTTTCTCTGTCTGGTATTTGTTTTACTGGCATGAGTAAATGCAGAGTTTTAATGATGATTTGCCTTGAGAACTCAGTGTAACCAATTTTTATGTTTTTTTAACTTCCAAATTTTCTGAATAGAGAAGTGTAAACTGATAAACTGCAGGTGGTGTCTGAGTTGTAACAACCTGTACAGGCCACAACTGTACCTGTGTCCTGGGATTTAAAAAACCACCAAACCACAAAACTATAGTTTGTGTAGTAAAACTGTTTCTGTCTCCAGAAACGGGGAAGTTACTGCTTTCAGGTAAGTATGTAAGATGTTTGCAAACACCAACAGCCTCTTTCATGTCTGTAAGTGGACAGACTCATGTGCTTGTTCTCTTGTCCTAAATTTCTGGAGTTGTGCCATTCTCCTCCTTCTGGTGGTGCCAGAGGGTTAAGGAGAACAGCTAACTTAGGAGGATGAGGAATACTTCAGAGGATGAATGGGAACAGTCAGGTTTATGTGGGGTTTCTTAGTGAAGAGGTTGTTTTGTTTATTGGAAGGAAATGGTTTCTTGGTTATTTTGACCAATAAAAGCTGTTCTTTGATTATGGCCACTTGGTACCTCTGCCTGTTGTCTGATCACCTGCTGTTATTTGCTTTCCTTGCTGGGAGCCTGTTTTGGAATATCAGCATTTCGGTTCATCCTTCAGCTGTCCTTGGACAATAATGGAGTTCCTCCCCTTGGCTGTAGTTGTTCAGTGGCGCACTTGTAAACACTGCCAAGTGCAAAGTCAAGCTGCAAACAGATTTCATAGGCCTTTTTTTTTAAATATATTTTTAATTTCAAGTGATTTCACCAAGTAAAATAGGAAAGCTATGAAGTTTATCCTTACCAATCCAAGAGATGGCAAGACTATCTTAACAGCATCTCATACTCTCTCATGTTTGTCCTCATCCTTTGTATCTTATGTCACTTAACAGGGGAGATGGCAATATCCCCCTTTCACAGCTGAAGAAAATGAGGGTGTAATTTCCTTAGCCCCATGGCAATGTAACAGCTTTCAAAGTATTTCTTTGTTCTTGCCCTGTGCCAGTGTTTGCTCATTTCCCAACTTAATGCTGTGGCAGTGGGAGGAAGGAAGGAGTTGAAGCCAGTTTTACAGCCCAAACCAGAGATGGGCAAACCAACACCCAGACAGCTGTGTGCAGACACAGCTGTGCACTTTAAGCTCACACAGGAAATTTGTGGGAGCAGGGGAATAGAGAAGGGTTTCCTGAGCACCAGTTTGGTGTGTCTTAGGTTAAAGGACTCCAGGCATGTGGGACTGGGATGTGAGGCAGCTGCTGGTTAAGGCTTTGTGCTGACTTGTGTCCCAGGTGCTCCAGTTGCATCTGGTCATACAGCAGGTCTGCTCCCTGACACGGGATCCTGTGTGCCAGTGCAGCTGTTCACTAGATCCCACATCTGCCAGCCCTTGCTGGTGGCTTCTGGGAGGTGGTGGAGATGAAGCAGTGCTGTGCCACAGGTGCAGGTACCATGGGAGGCTCAACTGGAAGAGCAAGGCTCTTACTTAGGGCTTACAGAGGTGCAGGGTGTGGGATCCTTCTGTCCAAGGCTCTGAGAAGAGCAGGTGCCCAAGAAAGAGTCGGTCAGTGTTGTGTTCTTGGACGGTGTTTAGCAAACACCTCATTCTTTCCTGTTCTAGGACTTGGGAGAGCCTATCATCGTCCTCTGGAAAAGCACTGTTTGCAAGAGCCAGGCTACACAGTCTGGAGAAGGGAAAAGCAAACCACTAACTTTCTCCCTGGGCAGCAGAGGGGAAGATGGGGATGCTTTTGTAGCTTCCTTTGCACTGCAGTAGCCTGTAGGACCTTCTGACAAGGAATCTGCACATTACTCTGATCCTAAATGGTAAGTTGTATTCCTGTCCCAGAGCTGGGAGTAGAAAGAAGGGAAAACCCAAAAGGACTTGAGTAGGGAAGGGGGAGCAGGGAATGGCAGTGGACTGCAGAAGCTTGATGGCTCATGGTGAATCAGATGCACTTAAACTCTGAACAAGTGACTCCTGTTGGTGCTGAATGGCCTGCACAGCGTGTGCTGGCAGCTGGGAGGGGAGTGAGTCAGCGCAGGAGCACTGGGGAGTGACTCAACACCCAGCACGGCTGTTCCCTGAGCCACTTCAGCCTCAAGTGTGTTCCCGGGAGTGCTCTCATGAACCGTCTTTGTATTCACTAACTTGTTTGCTTGGATTTTTCCCATCTTGACGTCATTTCTGTGGTTTTTTGTTGGTTTTTTTTTTCATTAGAAAAGGGTACTTAAATAGTTGATTAATGGCTCTTTATTTATAGCCTTGCCTGTTGAAGCCCAGCAGATCAATGAAAGTGCTGACCTGAAACAGTCTGGGAAGCAGGGGTGAGCAGGATGCTCAATAGACCTTGGGGCTGGCTCTTGAACTGGGCTCTGCCTGCTGGAATTGATTAACTGCAGCCAGCCCAGCCACCTCTTTAAACTGGCACTTGTTAGAGGACACGTTATCACCTCCAGACTGCCCTTTCCTGGTGCCAGCAAACATCTTTGTGCAGTGAGCTGGATCAAAGAACTGATTTAGCTGAAGCAATCTTTTATTTTTCAGCAGTGTTTGCTCCTGACCTGGTGCATCACACCATTCCCCCTCCATGCTGTGCCAGTGTTGGAGGGAGACTTCTTCCTCTCCCTGCGGTGCCAGCTTTCAGAATTCTCTGAGCTGTAACACTGTGTGGTAAATGCTTTGATTTTTCTTGCAGTAATTTAACTGCTTCCTGTTTTGAGAGGATTGCCAAGGATTTTCTTTCTGGATAAATAACTTGCCTTCATTTCACTGCAAAGTGAGTGAGCTACAGAGCTTCACACAAGTTTTTCAGCCAGCAAGGTCATTACACACCAAGGCAATTAAGGGGAGCAGAAAATGAACGTGGATGATGCTGGGGGTTTGTGTGTGGATCATGATCTGTCACCCATCTGCAGTCCATCTTGTTCAAGTACTGCCACTGGATGCAGCTCTACTAAAGACAGCTGCACTGGATGCAGGGGTGCAGCTCTACTACAGAGTGTAGAGGTTGTTCAGAGTCTCCTCCCTGCTAAATTCATGGAGTGCAGTGAAATGAGTGTTTAGATTTCAAAAGGAAGACCCTTATCTGTTTTTTATCTCCTGTCTGTGTGTTGTGGGTCAGGCATGAGGTAAGATGGGTATCTCCTCGCAGGCTTCACTGCCTGTTCATTGTCACTTCAAACTGGCACTTCTGGTTTGCATTGGTTGGTCAGCACTGTGGGCTGCCCTGCCCAAGGAGAACATGGCTGTTCAAACACCAGCCCTTTTGTGAAAGGAGGAATAAACCCCTTGTCTGAGTGCTTCTTCACCTGCACATTCACACTCTGAGTATACAAACATCTAACCTGGGGAAAATATGAGAATCTGAGCTCTGCAAGGTGCTCTGTTCCCCTGGAAGTCTTCCCAGGGATGTGACTCTGGCACTGCAAGGGAAGTTCCTGTCCTAGGAGGGAAGGGTTCAAACCAACTGGGCCTCCACTGCAAACAAATCCTTTACCTGCTTCCATACAGAGAACCTTCCCTGAGAGGGCTGTTTGCAGATTGGGTCTTCTCAATTGCAGCTGAGATAATTTCTCAGGGATGCAAAGGGTCAGGATCACACTGGGGCAGGATTTGACTGGAAAGTTGAAAATTATTATTATGTTAATCCTTGCTAATGGATCTAGAGCCTAATGCTATCCTTTCAACTCTTTCCAGCTGTGTAACTGTTCCCAGTGAATCCTGGGCAGAGCCCAGTGCTGGAGGATGCTGTGCCTGTGTTCTGATTGCCCCAAAGTGTTCTTTTATGTCTGCTGAAGAAAAGGAACTCTGTTCCTATCACTCAACCTTTCCATCATGTTGTGGAAAGGTTTCCCTTAGGGAATCACGTTCAGCTTCGAGGGGAGGTGTATCTTTTCTAATGAGTGCCCTTAGGGCTTGCCCGGAGTTCTTCAACTGTAGTGTTACTGTAAAAACTTCCTTTCTTCTTCATTGCTTGTACCTGTGTCTGGTCAGATTGCTCCTCTGCAGCAGCATGTGAAAAATAAGACAGTTCCTTCCTCTGCCTGATCAGTAAGACATTTTGCTCCTTCGTACTCCACTGCAGTGACAGGTCACTCAATAATGACAGTGAGAGCTTTGAATATTTATCTGTCTCTGGGAGGACAGTTTCCTCTGTTGCTTTCAGTTCCACGTTTTTCCAGTTTCAAGTCAGAGAATGTCAGCCTAGTTCCAGCTAAATCTTACCCAGTTCCCCAGCATGCACATAAAGAGGAGACATCACAAAATGAGCATTACTACAACTGCCTCATCCATGAGCCCTGAAGGGATCTTTGACATTATGCTAGAAGATTTAAACTTTTTTCCCTTTGAACAGGTCAGGGACAAGCAAGACAGTGCAAGATTTACCAGAATGTCCTGCGGGGAAAAAAAAATATATATTTCTGGGACTTCTGCAGTATTATAAATTCACATGCAGCAAAGTCAGGAGATCTGAGGTGATCTCAGAGCTTTTTTCACAATTTGGGGTATGCTGACGTCAATCTCAGTCTCCAATGACAACTGCTTGCTGCCAGACCAAAGCTGGTTCCCCCTCTCAGATGTGTTCTTGATCAAATAGTGAAGACCCACACTGAGCACCCCTTCCCCATCTGCACTTTTGTTAAGGACAACCAGGAAAGTACAAGGACACCATAAAGGAGAGGATCTCTACTGACTAAAGCAGAAGTGTCTGCCCTCTCAAGTATTTACTTTTCATCTCCATGTGTTTTCTTTGGGCTTTCCCACCCAGCCTTGTGACTCATAAAGGAGCTATTCCTTCTTTCCTTGGGACTTGAGCTCATAGAGGGCTCTTAATCCAGTGTTTTGTCATCTTTTGTGTCTGCCTTCAGAGCTCAAACCTGTATAGACTCTAAAAATAAAGACTGTCTTTTGTTGTTTTTCTGATAAATGACCAGTAAGGGTTATACTAAATTCTTTTTAAAGGTCATTTATGAGTTCTGATAAATCAAGGGAGTAACCAACTCTCTCTTTTTTCCCCTGACAAGTGGTAGTTCCAGAAAGGTCTGCTTGTACTTCCTGGGTAAGTTCAGTGGGCAGGAGTCTTGAAAAGTAATCTTAGTATTTTCAGTCATGACAATGAGAGGCATAAAAATATTACAGAGACCTAGGATGGCCAGCTTGGAACAAGTAATTGCTTTCTTGGCTTGCAGACAACCCCGTTCCAAGTACCCTGGGTTACAATAGCATTTTGTCAGTTTGTTAATCAGAAATGGAAAAATACAGAACGACTAATCTCCATGGCTGCCAAGTGAGATGTGTACATGTAATACTGAAAGACCTGGAACTTCCCAGGAGAGGGATCATCTAGTTTAGAAGGGGGCCTGAGGATTATGGAAATCTACTGCCTTGTCAGTGTATTGACACTCCTGCCCTTCCTGTGCTGCTTCACCTCACAGCACAAGCACTCACAGGGCCACAGGGATTGTTCCCTGCTCATGTCCCCTTTCAACACCTGTTATTTACAGGCAGGCAAGCAGCTGCACACACTTGGTACAGAAAAGGAGTGTGTGGTCAAAGCACAACCTCTGTCCACTCTGACAGGTTCAGCAATCCCACTGTCGCTTCCCATAGCTGTCCCAGATCAAAGGGCTTCTACTTACTGTTCCTTGGCCACAGGTTTTTTAGAACAGGGCTCCAGCACCAAGAACACATCCTGCTCATAACTCAATGCCCGGTGATTATTCATGGACCTTCTTCTAGGGAGAGTTTGGTTCACAGGAAATAGGCCATGATTACAGGAGCCTGGCAGGCAGGTGCTTCCTGTGATACCTAGAAAAACCCTGAATCTGACAAATTGAACAATCAGCCAAACATAAGATTGATGCTAAATATCAGACCTTTTACGTACACTTATTGTTCTCTTAACCTTTTTGAACAGCCAGGCTGGCTGAAGGTATCTTGATTTAAAGATATGACTGTACAAACGGTCCACTGGTGGTTTTGAGCATGAATTGATGTGGAGAAAATCACTGTGCTGGAAAGAAATAGAAAACTTTCCAGCAAGTAGCAGCTTTGTGTGGCTATGAAAACCACTCGCTGTTTGGATAAATTGGGCTGTTATTGCACTTATGCTTTCTCTTGTGAGAGGTGCCCCGGAGAAATGAAGAGAAGGTGGCTGTGCCATTGTGGTCTTGGGAGAGAAGACAAAGATGCTACAAGCTGTTACTTTTTGCATGTGAGGTGAATGGGGCTTAAAGGCTCATAGATGAGATCTGTCATGACAGCATAAGAGAAATCTTCCTCCAGCACCGCTCTGCTCAGGCATCTATCTCTGTGAAAAAACAAATGGCAAACGAAAAGCAATGCCTCATGCTCTTCACTGGCTGCTCAGTGCATATTTTGAGGGAACAGTTTATTGTCTAGTGATTAGAAAGAGCTGGAGGGAATTCCAGCTCACCTGAGGGAGCCAGGCTGCTGCTCTGGCAATCACTGACAGCTATTGCTCGCTACAGAGCTCAGCTGTGTGTGGGCACGCTCATGTCGGGTACCCTCCATGATGCAAATCTTCCCATTTCCTCAAGGACAGGAAGCACTAAAATGTTGGATGGTGCAGAACAAGAGAAAACACGGGCAGTAGGCACATGTCAATGGTGTCTGCCACAGTGCCCAGAGCAGTGCAACAAGCCCTGGCAGCTATAGCCACAGGACAAAGCACTGGGCACAGTTTAGGCTTGCTCAGATGCTGGGTCAGTGGTGACTTTACAAGACTAGGGCTACCTTTGTGAAGATGGCTTCTGTCTGCCTTCACTGGTGACCTTTGATGCTGGTTGATCTCTGGTGAAATACACAAATGTGCTTGTGTGACTCCTCCTGTGAAATAAATGCCTGTAACAAAAATATTTTGTTGGTAGTGAATAATACTGATTAGCGTTTTCTTTACCGTGTGGGCCTGAAAGTATATTTATAGGCTGTCCTCCGAGACCCATGGACCAAAATGTAGGGTCCTTTAATTTAGCCTCCAGGTTGAAATCTGGCCTTTGCTGTGTAAGTCACAGCATGACATTTTGCAAAGCAGTAGTCAGTGTTAATGTCAGGCTGAAAAGGTTAAACCCTGTTTGCCTTTTTACCATTGTTCAGCTTCGAGTCATTTCCCTGCTGAGCAACTGAGAGAGGCTGGACCTTATGGGGCAGTTATTTGTGGCCTCAGTTTTGGCTCCAGAGCAAGAGGGGTTGTGCCAGTCTGTTGTTGTCTAGTGAGAATTTGAGCAGCAGGTCTGTACCATTCACCCAGTCTCGTTTGGAGTAGGCCTGAATTCTGTTCAGGGGACTCAGAGGGCAGATGTAGGCCCATGGCTTATCTGAATGCCACCCATATTAAGTGAAATGTATACTCCAGAATACAAATATTAAAAAAATACCCACCTAAAGTAATTGAAACATAATTATTAAAACATTTTATGTTACTCTACAATACAATGTAAATTGTTCCTTTCAATTACATTTTGAAATACACTAGATTACATAATTTAAATAATTGCAAACTCTTAAATTCACTATCAGTGGTAGCAGAGCTGTATTTACATATATTTCTGAGATATTTTAGATGCAGCATTATGTTCCAGTCCCTAAGTCAGTTAAATAACAGACTCTCACTGAGGGTGTGCTGCTTTTCCACAGGTTCTACACATATGTGGGGTTTATGTGTTTGCTCTTTTTTTTTTTTTTTTTTTTTTTTTTTTTTTTTTTTTTTTTTTTGCTGTATGCATGCAGCTGAATCTGAGCAAATTGATACCTACTTGATTTGGATTAAAGATGAAAGGCCTTTCTTTTTAAACAAGTGTTTTGACTGAATATACAGAGGTGAATAATGAAACACAGTCCTTAGGAGTAGTGTTGGAAAACATAATTTTTTCCAGCTTTTATCCTGTTGCATAATACTGCACCTATTTTGTTGAGTACCCAGAGTTTACCTAATGCTGATGAAATATAGTCAATAGTGGAAACCTCTCTCATTGTCAAGACTGGCTTTCAACACGATCCATGCAATGGCAAGCATCATACATCATTCTCCTGCAGTGCAACATTAACAAGTTAAATTATTATCCTTCAGTGATCTCCTTGAGGGGAGCCCATCTCTGTATGTACATGAGCCACAAACTATTGTGAGTGCAGAGGCTGGAGACCAGTACCAGGCCGTGGCGTTTGCTTCCAGTGCTAGTAAGAGTCTTTGGGGAGCAGGCTCCTCCCTGTGTTGTCCATGGAGCAAGTTCAGGCCACTGGGGCTCTCGATGCTCTTTGCTTGTGGCACTGGTGAAGCCAAGCCTGCCCGTGCAGGACTCAGGGCCTGGTGTGAGGAGTGCTGATCATGATGTTGGGCAGCGCGTTCCGCCGCTTCTTCCATGAGCCCAACTCCCTGGAGTAGCGCCTGATCTGCCTGAACCAGTGGTGAGTCCGTGCCCGGTCGCTGTCCCGGAACACAAACGCCTCCCGCCTGATCTCAATGAGTTCGAAGGTGTCGTCGCAGTCGGGATCAGTGGAGACGATGCAATTACTCAGCCTCAAGGGCTCCCTGAGCAAATGGAACTTCCCGTTATTTTTGTCCCTGATGAGTACCAGCACCGCGTCCTTCACAGGCCCCGGCTCAGCTGATTCCAGGCTGGACTCGGACACACGCTTCATGTTCACCAGGAGGAGGACCTGCATGTTCTGGAACTTCAGGGTCTTGCTGCCTTTCTTCACCCACTGGCCATCGGGGGGCTGGGCCAGCTGCAGAGACCCCTCCATGACAAACCGCGTTTCCTCCCGCAGCCAACCGACAGTTTTGAGGGCAGTTTCTCTCATCTCGATGTTGATGACTTCCCTCTTCTTCTTGCTGTCCTGGCGAAAGGATCGGAGGGTCCACGTGTTGCCCTCCTGCTTGGTTTTCATGTTGATGTGCTCCAGGTGGGACTCGATGCGGCTCTTGGCCTCCCGCAGGCTGCCGTGGTCTGGGTGGTACTCGGTGGTGGCCTTGATGATTCTGCTGAGCAGCAGGGGGTACTTGGTGACCCTCTGCAAAGGGGCCATCAGGAACGACCTCAAGTTCATCCGCCGCAGCGCCGTGTTGTCGTTCTGGGAGACATTGAGGAATATTCTGCAGGGGTTTAAGAAGACAGGATGAAACAGTGGCTGTTCTGCCAGCAGATGCTGCAATCCTAAATGCAAATGAACAGCGTGGTGCTGACAGCTGCTGGGCATTGCAGCCCCCCCATTTTTAGCAACCTTGTGAGTTCTATCTTATTAAAGACTAACAACCATTTCTGCAGCTGTGCTCAGCTGCAGAATCCTAATGAGGTGCCTGGGACACTTGCCCATAACATCCTAACAGTCTTTCATTAAATCATAAAATAGCAAGGGTGTGATCTTTCTCTGGTACCCACTGACGTAAACATGAGGTAGATACTTCAGTTTGTATCAGATTGCATTAACTTGTAATGCCTTTCATCATTAGATTACAAAGCATATTAAACAAGAATTTGGCTGAGCAGTGGAAAGAGAAATGACTCGCCTGACATTGCCCGATAGACCAAGGCTAGTAAAGGGAACCAAATTCAAGTAATGTGTGCCACAAACTGGCTTTCTGCAGTGGAAATCCAACCTGGCTTCCAGCATGGGGACTGAGAGCTGATCTCAGCTGAGTATTATTTGGTAACAGTTCAGGTCAGTGGTCACTGGGCACTGCTAGCACAAAACACAGAGTACAGATGGGGACCAACTGGTTGCCTTAGTGGAGGTACCAGGGACTGAATATTTTTTGAGAATAAATGACTGTCCTCACCCCAAGAGGGAGCAGTGATAACTGAAGAACATTATCATCAAACTTTGATCTAGATGGGCTGGGAAAGGCTTTACCCTCAGCCTGCTGACTTTCTGTCCCCAAAGCCTGGATGAATATGCTCACCTGAGCAACTCCTTCTCCTTCTCCAGAGCGTTGAGCATATTCACAGAGGAGGATTGCTGAAGACAGTATGTCTGAAAGGCTGGCAGCATGTTTACGAATTCCAGGAATATTTCTCCGATGCACACGGTCATCAGGTCATCGTCCCCCTGCAAGTATGCAAGAGTGCCCTGCTCAGTTAGCTCAGGAGAGGCACAGCCACAGGGCCTGCCTTCAGTCCTATCAGCATGAACTGCTGCAGGATCTGCTGAGCACCAGACCAAAGGTGGAGCTGGGCTCACCCTTCCCAGTCAAAAGGCAGCTCCTGCAGGTCTGGGGGAATCGGTGCCTGGGCAGGAGAAGGAAAGCTGGTCTAACTGCTTGCTCTTCCACATTCAAAGAGCTGCCTGCTCTCCTCCTGTGGGCTCAGCCAGCTCATCAGAGCAAGGGCTTGAAGGCCAGCATGAGCCTCTTAGTCAACAGAGTGTATTGTGGCCCCACAGTCTTACTTCTATTTCTCTGCCCTCTAACCACCATGCTGGTGAGGCAGGAAAGCTCCTTGTGCAAGGCAGGGTGAGTCAGTAGAAGCAGCCATACACAGCTGTGGAGCTGCCTGCACTGCCTGGCCCCACAGACAGCCTAGAGCCAAGCTGCAGCAAGCTGCAAGCCAAGGCAAACACAGCCAAGCCAGCATGAAGCCAGCCAGCTCAGGTCTGCAAGAGCACAGCCTGAGAGACAGAGCAAGCTGAGCTCTGTGCCCCCATGGTCACATTCTTACCGGCATCCAGGCCAACTGGCCTAAAACTAACTTTCATAATGGGACCATTAAGACCTGTTAATGGGATAAATGAGCAAGATAAATGCTGATGTCAGTGGCATCACCACAGCACAGTGAGTCCAATACCTGTGATGTGGCACAGAGCTACTGAAATCAGAATAGCTGAGAGAGCAAGGGACTAGATAGCTGATAGTTGACCATAACCCAGGAGCCCTACCTCCCATTCCTCTGCTCCACCTATGCTGCCACCTAACACAAAACCCATTCCAGTCTGCCTGGTCCAGCCCCTTTCGAGGGCAGAGGCAGCATCATACCTGGTCAAAGGCCTGATCAATCTCTTCTTGAAGTATCTCCAGGAAGCTCTCATTGAGGTCAATGAGCTCCTGGATGTTGCTGAAGATGCCCTGGAGCTGCTCCTGGCTCAGCAGCCCAGCCACCTGCATGGGGAGGTAGAACTCCTCTTTGATGATGCGCAGGTCCTCTCCATAGCTGGCCTCTGTGTTGACAAACTCCAGCACAGACTCCTTGCGCTCTGTCCTGCGCTTGCGGCACTTCTCGCAGAGATCAGCCCGCCTCTGGTTGCAGTTCTGAACATCTGTCTCCACCGGGAGGTCCCTTTCTCCACAGTCGGTGCAGGGGCGGTGAGCTTCCCAGGCCTGCAGGGAGCTCAGCGTCTCAGATGCCCTATTCCTCCACTTCCTGGCTGCCATCTGGCCAATGCCACTGTCAGCCCTCTCCACATCTGCTGACTTGGTCCGAGTGGCCTCAGTGGGATCCAGATCATCCCGGGCATCATTCACCCCAACAATCCCGCTGTCCGTGCTCAGACTGCTGACGTTGCTCCAGTGATGTCTGGAGCGGAGGGAGCCCCGTGGGGCACGTCGGGTCTCATCAAAGCTGCCACCGTGGCCAAGGTTGGCTTTTGCTACCACTGGACCTGAGAACAGACACAAATCGTTACAGGCGCTGCCAGCTGCACAGAGCTCACCCAAGGAACTCACGCTGGCACAGCCATGAGTGGCAGGTACCCTGGAGGGACAGGCTGGTTCTGGTGAAGCAGGGCTGTGAGCTGCCTCCCCACCCTGTTTTGCTGCTCAGACTGGTGCGAGTCAGCAGTGAATGGCTCCCAGATGAAGTCTGGGATCTGTCATGTCTGCACTGCCCTTACCTGTGAACTCATTTGGGCTGCCTCTTCCCCTGCCATCTACCAGTCAGGGACAGAGCAGAGCAGATCCCGACTTCCCGCACACCCGGGTACAACCCAGGATGCTTCCCTCCCCTAGTTTGTAGAGTTACTCCACATTTACAGCAGCACAGCAGGGCCCAGCACCTGGCCCATGAGCCCCCGAGGGTGCGGTGTCTGTACCATAGTCTCGCTCCTGCCGGCGCTTCTGCGCGTGCTGCCGCGCTGCAGCCGCGATCTTCAGCTCCAGCTGCTTCCTCTTCACCGAGTCTGTCGGCATCGGGTCGCTGAAGTGCGGCCGCAGCCGGCACTCCCGCTGGGCCTTGGCACCGTCCGTGCTCTCATGGACAATGTCGGAGCTGGATCGGCGACAGGCAGGACTGGGGATCTGCAAGAAAGGCAAGAAAGGGTTTGGAGCAAGGCTGAGGTCAAAGCAGCACCTGGTTTTGCAGACACCGGACTTCAGTTGCCAAAGGAGAGAAAAGGAAACTCATCAGCAATGGGATTGTAAATGTAGCTTTGATACATGATGATTAAGAAATCTGTCCCCGAGTCTCTCTGTCTTGCTCAGCCCTAACAAGTAAGGACCCTCTCCCTTTGCTGTTATATAGCTTTGAGCACAGCAGCTCCAAGGTGGTTGGATCACGGCTATAACCATGAAGAAGTCAACAACACAACCCTGGCTATGGGTCTGTGCTCAGGGACCTGAGCTCGCTTGCTGCTGCTCTGTGAAGGTTTCAGCATTGCAGGCTTGGGAAGTCCAGCCTCTGTGCCCCACCTGCACAAGCAGCTTGCCCAAGGGAGCACTAGGGGGGAATCTGTCTGAACCCCCAGACACACTGGAAGCCATGAAGGGGTTATTGCTGAACTCCCTGCATGAAATGCAGCGGCACATAGGCAGGAGCAAAAAACTCACTCCTGTTTTATTAAGTGTAATAAAAAAGCTTCTGATGCTTCTAACAGTTTAATCAATCATGGGAGTTCGTACCAGATTGCCATCTCCCAGCCTGCCCAGTTCCTACAATGAAGGGATCCTTCAGAGCTTCTAACAAGGGAAAAATCCTGAACACATGCATGAGAGGGGAACTCCTCTCCCTTACATTCCCTGCAGGTGGAGTGTCACTGGATGTCTCATTGCTTGGCTTGTCCTCCCAGGTCTCTGTTGCCATGGACATCGCTGTGGGCTGCTGGCTGTCCTCCAGAGGTGGGACATCAGCTTCCTTCAGATCACACCGCCCCTTGGAGGGGGATTTGGCAGCAGTCTCAGCATTGCAGCTGCAAGGGAAGAAGCAGACTCCACTGAACATCATGGATGCAGTTCTCCTGCTGTCCCTGACACAGATGAGACTGAGCAGCAAGCCCAGGTTCAAACAACAATCTGCAACAGTTCAGGGAAAGTGCAGGCAGGGATCGTGACTGGTCAGCATGCACGACCGTGCTTGTGTTTCAGGGGCTCTAAGCACTGCTCAGTTAAGACAGTGCAAATTGGCTAACTGCACTCATACCAACATCAGTCTGGGTTATCAAGTCTTGGCTGCTCACAGGGCATTTTCATGTCCATAAAACATGAGGTGCTCCATAGGGACCAGAAACACTCCTTTCTAAGTAGGCCACATCCATATTTGCTGCTATTTAAGGAGATGCTGCCAACACAGAAACCATATTGCTCATCTGGAAGAAAATCACCTTCTATAAACCATAATACTTTGAAGGGATTAGAGGATTAAAGGAGTATTCCCTCTGTTTTTCATCTCATTTGATCCCAAGCCCACTGAAGTCACTGGAAAGATATTATCTGTTTTCAGTGAAGTCAGGACCAGACCTTTTGGTGCACTTGAGACCTGAAAAGACTGGCAGTGTCTGTTGCTGTCACCTGGCAGTTCTGGGGTGCCCTCATTTACAGTTGTCTGGTGCTAGCAAGGGCCTGGCCTGGCTGATACAGGCAGCCTGTCCAATGCCACGTTCCCCTCTCTGTAGACAGCATCACTCTCCAGACAGACACAGTCTGGTGCAAAACCACTGACTTGACAGAGTAGTTACAGGCGTGTCATTTGTGATACTATTTGTGATACATTTTTTTTAACAGATTCTCTAAGACATCTTATTTCCATGCATAATGAAGTCTGTTGGGAAGAATATTAATTTTTTTTTTTTTTGAGTTTACTTAATTTTTATGGACTTGGAGTCCTTTAAAAAGAAAAGTTGTAAGGACTGAATATGGACACTTATATATACAGGAAGCCAGTGTCTGGAACATATTTCAGGTTCTGCATGTATTTTATGCTTAACAAAAATCTTGTATGAGAAAAATCTGCCTCTTCTTAAAGGCTTCACTTGTGAACTTATGCTGGTAGGTCACACTGCTAATGTGCAATTCCAACAGTGTCAGCTACAAGCAAACACATGAGACAGATGGATATTCTCCTTGCAGTAATTGACAGTTGGCTCCAATAACTAACAAACCATCAGCCAATACTAAAATCACCAAAGAGGGAACAATTCTCCCAGAACACAAACTGGCTCTGTTGTCAGGCCAGAAAAGTTGGTTTGCACCTCTCCAGTTGATGCTTTTTCATCTTCCTCCATTTATGTTTCTAGGTCCCTGCTGATGCAACCAGTTAAAAAGAGTTTAGCTGTGGCTACACGGCCACAGTGCCAACACAGGCTCCTGGCACTTGCTTTTTGCTGTCCCCTTCCAGGTCTCTACTCCCCAGCCTGTAGAAAGGGGATACCAACATCACTGCTGGCACAGAGCAGTCTGTAGCACTTCCAAGGTGGCAGCATGAGCAGCACAGGCACACAGCAAGGCTGCCGTCCCACCATGGTACTGGCCTGGCCTGGTCTGGCTTGAGAGGTTCCTGTGTCCTTCCTCCCTCCTGTCCCCAGCCACGCTTGGGGTACCACCCCTTAAGTGTGTGTTACTGTCTGTGTGGCCATGATCTAAAATCAGTCTTGAAATTATATGGGTTTAAAAACCCTCCCTCATGTATTCTCAGACAGATAATTTCATCCATGTTTCATTGAGCTGTGAAAAGTATGAACACATGAGCTGGGCAAACCCATGGGAAGGAAGGCACAAGGAGCAAGAAAACTCTTGAAGAGCATGTGCCACTGCTTAAAACTACCCTTTCCAAAAGCTGCTCCTGCTCAAACAGCTCCTGGTTAAATAACACAGAAAAGGGACCACACTGGGGCACAGAGAGGCAATGGGATGCATCCAAGGTTAGTAGCAGAGCTCATAATTGGAATATTATCTTCTTGATCACACCATCTCCCACTATACAGAACATACTCTCGAGAGAGATGCTGAGCTTTCATTTGTCATTTTCACAGTGCTTCAAGATCATCCACTTAAATATGGGAAGCACTCCAGAGTATTGCTGCTCCTCTAAGTGAAGCTGACAGCAGCTCTCTGCTGATAGGGTCTACAGACCAGATGCCACCACTTATTGTGGTTTCCATGGCCCAAAAGGAATATTTAAAAAAAATCTCCAGATATGATCTGCAGTGGGAATAAGAGCCAATACTACCTTAGCCAATACTACTAAGAAAGGCAATGATGCAGAGCCCCCATTGTATGAAAGGAGATTTCTTCACCTCTGGTTTGACTGTTCTACTTCTTGTTATGATTAGATCCCTCCTGTTTGATGTACTGGCCATGTGGTCTTGGGGCAAGTGCTGCTCCACACACCACTAGATCAGAGTGTGACCAGGGCAGAACAGGGAGGATACAAGCAGTTTTCTGGAACCACATCTTAGGACTGCTCCTTTAACCTTTGCCTCTGGCTTAGGAGGAATAGGGACATTGCCAAGAAAACAGGATATTGCCCCTTTCTCTAGTCCCCACCTCCTGGCACAGATCTGTGCTGCCAACAGGTTCCCACCATCACCTGCTCAAGCAAGTCAAGTCCCCCTCTGCCCTTACAGAGTGGGGGGGCAGAAGGGGGGACTCCAGCATCTTGCCATCTGTTGGATTAACTTATTGGGGACAGTTTTTCCTGTTCTCCCCAAGAGAGGTGATGCACTTGAGCCAACACAGGAGGACCAGTTCTTTTTGAATGTTTTTTTAAACCTCTGGCCATCAGCTCTGAATTTCATGGAAGTGGAGGTACTGGGGATGATGTACAACTGGAAAAAGCACCTGCTTTCCTTCACTGTCTCTATGGGCCTCTTCATATCATTGTCTAAGCCAGCAGTTCTCAGCCCTTTCCTCATGTTCCTGACTCTTTCTGACTAATGCCTTCCCTGCTGTCACCTGCCTTCCTGACTTGGAGTCCTCTGCTAGGGGAAGTTGGTATTGTACCCACCATCCTGTTGTCACCTCACATACAGCCCATCACTCTTCTCAGGAAGCCTTCTTTCCTTGGCTAAATTGTGCAGCCTTCTGTTGTCACCATGTTCCTCAGTTCATAGACACAAACCTGAGGTATTTGCATGTCCTTATCCTGAACAATTCCCCACTTAAGCAATTTCAGAAAGTGGACTATATACTGAAAAGCTTACAAGATTTCCACCTAGATAGCAACACCCCTTCCTAGCCAGGACTACAACCTAAGTTAAGGGTATCCAGTGACCCACAAGTGGGCTAAAGCCACCATAATCATGAGACTGACAATCAAATCTTCACTGACAAAATATTAAGTCAATTGAATGAATCTCAAGTAATTAGCAATTAGTTACTATGGAGACTGCTAACTTACAGACAAAAATGCTCTGTAAAACTGACACACAGAAGCACTAGAAAGAGAAGACAATTTTAGCTATTTTACTCAGTGATGCTCCATCACAACACCTCTATCAGAGGCTTGCTGAGCTGAGTATCTGTGGCAATGGGACCAAATCCCCAGCTTTCAGCTAATTTCATTTGAGACTTAGAAAGAATGTGGCCTGGATGCCAGCAATCATAATTTAGCACCCAACATGCAGACAAAAATCTCCCACTTCTGCAGTGAAAATCAGCTGGGTAGTGAATATTCAGGGACATTACAGTCTCAGGTGAAAATGATGCAAAAATGATAAATTTCCAAACAAAGGAAACTGGAGTTTCCAAATAACCAGTGCTTTGGCAATAACAGTTACCATTAACTGTTATATACTCTGGAAAATAATAAAGCCAGGGTGGTTCCATCACATATAAAACTACCTCTCTAATGTTGGAACCCTTGTCATTCTCATTTTTATATCAACTGTCATTTTGGTGTTAATAAAAATTGCTTGATAGATTTTAACAAATCCAAGTAGTGAGACTGAACAGAATGACAGAAACAAAAATCACTGTGGATATTAAAAGCACAGAAGCTACACACAAAGGCCCTGGGCAGGAAGTGTTTGGAGGCTGGGAGAGTAGTGGGAAGGAAGATCATATGCACTCCTCATTTCCTGTACTTTGCTCTGCATGCAGCTTGGGCTCCAGATACCAGTAAAACCATGGATCTGCAAAGAGACAGCTGTTCTTACACCTTCACTGCTTGTGCCATTCTGTGTATTGCATTTCACATTCATGACAAAAGTAGCCTAATCCATTAAAATGGTTGCATCCCATAACTTTCTCATCTACCTCTTCACTGGGTTTTCATACTGTAGAAAAGCACAAAGACTGGGCTGGACAACTGAGGGAAGCACTGAGGGCTCTGAAACCACCTACTTCCCTTTGGATTATAAAGTTGCAGAAGTATTTCTGCTGTCACTGTGGCTTCAGCCCCACTTAAATTCTTTCAGATGACTCTCACTCCTGTGCAGAAGTCACTATTATCTCCTCTAAAACCAGAGTCCAGTCTCAGCCCATGCATTCCAGAAATAAAAAGACAGCATACAAGGTTGATGCTCTAGCATTTCACACATCCATCTGCGGATTGCAGAAGCAGCCAGGAACCAAGTCTAATGAAATTCTTGGCAAATCCAACCATGAAAGCCAAGTGCATGGAAACAAACCACTCCACCAACACTTACTCCTCCTTTTCCCATCAGCCTCATCTCATGATAAGAGAGTGATAACTTCTCCAAATTCTTAGCTTCTAGAACTTTGCTGATTCCTACTGTGCTGCCCAGCATAGAAAGGGATCCCCATTTCTTTGGCAGGAGGGAGGTAACAGGGCTGCAGTGTCCAAAACCAGGATAGAGAAAGCAGTCGTCATGAACACCTTACCCAGGGAAGGGGGAAAACCCTGGCTGGAGAAGAAGGAAGGCTTTATGGAAGTATTTTTCTCTGGCTGCCTACACGGAGATGGCAGAAGGACAGTATTTACAAGTACTTTCATTCACTGCCTGTGCAGGTCTCCAAGAGGGGGTTAAAGACTCATAGCAGCCATCTTGCTCACTACATACAGGCAGCAAGTGAAACCACTTGCTGCTGCATGTCACACTATCTAAAGTCATGTCCTGCACTGGTGGGACAGACTCTACATCTTTCTTCAAAGGAATCATCTCAGTTCTTTGTATCCTTTGGCTGTCTTCTTCTTTTAACAGATGCTTAAAAAAAAAAAAAAGACATTTTGACAATTCAATACAGAAATAAAATGAGTGGGAAACTGGGTGTCAGAACTACTAATGGCTGTTGTCTTTACACGGTTAATGTGCACAAAAAGGCAAAGTCTAGATGAAAATGCTTTTTGATGTTCAATCCCCCGCAAGGTGGAACTTAAGCTGAACAGCTTTAAAGACACATCCATGTGGCTATCAGAGACTCCAAGATGAAAGGCTCTGCCAATAGCACATTTATGCTACAGGAATTAAATGGTACATATCAGGAGAAAGACCAGATCATTAACAAGGGAACTGCTTTCAGGTGACCCCACGGAGCGTGTTACCTTTTCTTAATAAGTTCCAAGGCTGAACCTATGAATTCATCCTTCATTTTTTGTAGCTTAGCTCCATAGCTGGATAAGTCTGTGGCTTCTAACAGCAGCGATGAACAGCAAGAGGACTGTGCTTCAGAAGTCAGCGACTGCCCTGCAAGGTGGAGGACATCATTTAATTGTCTTGTCTCTCCTTTCTGCTGCTCTTCACTCAGTATCTCCTGCCCAGCACTGTGTATTGCTCCTGCCTGTAGAGGTGATCGTGGAATAGGACTGGAGCAAATAGGGACTGATGATGTATCTGGGATGGAGCTCTGGAAGGTTCTGTCCTCCACCTCAGGACTGCTAATCTTGAAACCATCCCATGTGGCTGGGTTTTGGGAAAAGCCAGCAGAGGTGTGGTTTTCATGAAATACATCATCATCCTCCTCTGCTGTGACAGCAGGTTCATTCACAGCGTTGGTCTCTAAAGCTTCAGGACAGACATTCTTACTGTTTCCCTCCTCCAGTGTCTGGTTTGCAGGCAGACCCTTTTTCAAGCGATCTGCTGGCCCACTGCTGCTGTCAGATGAATTTCCCTCCTTACTTCTCATTTGCTTGAACTCCTCAAAGGTCGGTATGTAGAGCTTCCCTCTGCAGTGACCTTTCTTGCTCTGTCCCAGTGTGACTTTGCCATCTGTTTCCCCACTGTACCGCTCTACGGTCTCTGCTGTTCTGGATTTGCTAATCTCATGACTTTCCCCAGCATGCTGAAGGGGCAGATTGGGGGAGCTGTTCTGCCTTCGGAGCTGAAGCCTCCTTTGAGCCTCCTGCTTGATGTCTTCTGGACGGATGAGCATGTGTGCCAAGCACAGCCCCTGCCCCGCTGTGAGGCTGTGCCTGAGAGCAGTGTGCTCCACCAGAACCGTGCAGCAGTTCACAGCACAGCCGTTCTTGCACTGCCGGCACGCCTGGCATTCAGAGCACTCCTGGGCCACCAGCTCAGGCAGGGCCACCTGCGGGCGCACAGGCTTACAGGGCTCTGCCACCTTACTGCTGTGCAGCCTCAGCTTCTCCTTCAGCTCCTTTCTGGCATCCCCGTGTAGGGCTCTTTCCTCTGCGGAAGGGAAGAGCCACTGAGGCACTTTGGCAAAGGGAGGGAGGAGCACATTCTGTGCAGATCGAGATGTCTGTTTAGCACGGAGAGAAAGGTTCCTCAGAGAGTCTGATGCGCTCTGTACTGGGGCCACATCCACACAGCCTTCTGTCCACTGACTGGTGCCTCTACAGCGAAAGATGATCTCGTTATCCAGGCTCCGGCAGTGAGAATACGGCTCACAGTCAGCAACTGTCGGCCAGTGCAGGTTTTCCACACTCCGATACATCCGTTTTTCCACAGGACTGGCCAAAGGTGCCTTGCCTGTGTGGCGGGCAAGACTGTGGAAGTCCCCAGAAAAACTATGAGTGTCTACGTTCTTTAGTGGATGCATGCTGCTAACTGAAAAATCCTTTAAGCCATGTTGTGCACAGAGCTGATTGTTTTGGCAGCTCGAGATCACCCGGCAGTGTTCCTGTCTCTCATCAACACTGATGTATGTCATAGCAAATGCACATGGAGGCTCTAGGACAGTGGCGTCTAGGGGGAGTGGAGGGAGCTGGGGTGTCGCTTAGATGCCAGTCAATGTCCACAGCCCACAGACAGCAAAGTGTGCTGCTGGGCACTCACATGAGAGAGCTCTCACATGGGTGGAGTCGCCATGCGCAGAAGACCTGTGAATGGAAGGAAAGATGAGTTACTGAAGCAGCCTTGTGCAGGATGCAGCAGCAGGTCTGCTTCCAGGGTCTGCAGAATCCAACATCTACAGCTTCTGTAGGAGCAGAGCAGCGTAACTGGGCGATGAGCCGTGGGGTTGGGGCAGGGAAGCTTTTTCTTCTCCAGACAAGCCAACAGTGGCCTTACACACTACCTGCCTGAATTTGGAGAAGCTCATCCTATCTACCTCAGCAATTCCCTCACAATAGCATTGCTCAACTCTAGAGACAAATGCTCAGAAGTGCTTGCTGCAGGCTCAGCTTACTTACACAGCAGCACTGAGGAGACGGCAGGTTTGCAAGAGATAGTGAGGTTTTTTCCCTCAAATGGGGTGCAGACAAGAGTGTATAAGCTAATGGGGATGCTGGGCCTGGGAAAGGATGAATAATTGTGGCCTTCTTGAAGACTCAAGTAGCAAGGAGAAAGAAGAAGGCTGATAGGGGATGGTTTTCTGCTTGACAGTCACGTTGCAGCCCCTTATTGCTCTGATTCACCCTTCACGAGGAAGATAAATACGGTTTGTTGACATATGGCAGCCAAGCATTGCCAAGGCTGTTCCAGAGCAGAGACAAAGGTACCTTACACACTTTCACAAATGCACCCTCCTGACTCCTTAGCCACAGGTTCAAGTGATCATCCTCCCACGACAGTTCAGTGGAGGCCCCAAAAGAGGCTCCTCCTATGAGCTGTGTTCAGCACTGTAAGGCACAGGGAATCTAAGTGACTAAATCACATGTTCAGAGTGGAGAATTAAATCTCTAAACTCTAGTTTGAGCCAGCAGGATGAAGACTAAGTGGCTAAGTCCTTGCTGGAAGTGGATGGAGCCTCCTTACACTGAATGGAGAGACTCTATATTTCTTTTAGGATTGAGGCCTCATGGACATGCCAGCAGTCACCTAAAACATCAGTGTCTCCTACAGCCAGGTTCACTCCCTCCCTTGGCAATCAGAGGTAAAGGGAATGAGTGAGTGCCATATGCAGAGGAGTCTAAGATTGGGCAGGGGACATAGGGTTAGCCTGAGATTCGTAAGGGCAAGACAGAGCTGGGATGGTGGGGCACGAGACTTTAATAATAAGCCAGGCAAAAACCAACCAGGTTGAACACACAGGAAGAGGTCTTGGTAAAGCAAGACAGAAGCAGTTACAGCCCAGAATGTTCTGTAGTACAGCTGGATTCCCCACACGTGGCGAACTATTCAGGCAGCACACCCACCTTGATTAGGAGGGGAATGAAGAGGTTTGTTACTCCCTGAAAGCTAAGACACCACAGGCAACTAGCCATATGATGCAACAACAGACATCTATCTGAGGGGAAGTCTGAGGTACTGTATTGCCTGGAAGCCAATCTTGCTAACACACTGTGAGCTTGATTCATTCCTTGCTTAGAGTGCCTCAAATTAGCATATTTTCCCCACATTAATGAAATTATGTCTAATCTCATCCCAGAGAGGGAAGGCAGAACTGCTCCTGTGGTTCACCACTGAATGAAGAACGTCATTTCCATCCTTCAAAACTGCTGAAAATAAAAATTAAAACTAGATCTCAAAATGTGGCTGTCCCCCAAGATGTCACAGGCACTTCTCACCCAGTCTTCTCATGGTGGGGCTGGAGCTCCCCCTTCTTCACGGCTCTGGAGGAGCCCACAGGTGACAGCAGAGAAACGTGAGGATCAGGACTTTCTGTGTTCAGAGGTTATAACATAATCTGTCAAGAAAGAGAGAATTATATGATGTGAAAGCCAGCCACTGAGCAGAGAGCATGGCTCCTGGTAGTGCTGAAGGGCTCCTGTGAGAAAGTGCTGTTAATAAGGGATGCCATGCCCTGTCAGGTGGGTCTGTGATCAGGTCACAGCCACAGGACCAAAAGCCACCATGTACTTTTGGCACTATGCTTTCAGAACAAGAAGAAAGAGAAAACAGCCCTTGCTGCAGTGAGAGCAGAGAATAAAGCTGCCCTTGCCCAAGGCAGGGAGTTACACAGAGTAAGGCCTGAAGAGAAAGAAAGGCTGCTCACGTGAGGCAGGACCCTGAGCTGGACACTGGCTTGGCAGGCTCTGCATGTGTGCATGTGACAGCAAGGGGGGCAGAGAAGAAAGTGCACAGGCAGGGGCAGAAGCAGTCAGGAGGAGAGCAAGGCAGCAGAGGCACAGAAACAACAGGGTGGGATCTGTCTGTGGGTGCACCATTCACCAAGAGATGGGCAGCACTGAGAAGACAATTGATTTTTGCCCTCATGATTCTCTTCAGGCAGAAGTTCACAGTCAGGGCTCATAGAGCTGACCCCTCTATGAGCTGCAGGTCAGTTACAGATGCCAGGCATGGGAGGTCAGGGGCCACTCTGTCCCTGCCTGCTCAAGTACACAGCACAGGCCATGCAGGGGGGTTTACACCCCTCCATTTCTCAGGGGAATGCCTCAAACTCTCCAGCAGGTGAGGGTACCCCTCTGCACTGCAGAACAGCACAGGCCCGTTCCCCCAGCAGCAGTGGAAGGTGCCAGTGCTCTCAAGCACTGCCAGGCAGCAGGGACCTGCTGCTGCTTTGTCTGGGCAGGATTTTCTAGAAAATGTGCATGAGATGGCAAAAGTCACTTTCAGGGAAGGAGCAGCTGGAAGAAACCTGCTGTGGGCACAGTGGGGGCAGGCAGAGTGAGGGACAGAGAGCAGGAGCCAGAGGCAGGTTTGCAGAGCAGAGGAGCCAGAGAAGACAGAGAACAGCCAGAGCTGGCTGAGAGACAGCAGGGGACAGAGACTTTCCAGAGGAGAAAGTTTGCTGACATGTAGGCAAGAATCAAAATTTACTGGATTAAGTGCAGAAAGATCGGAATTTTGTTTCTAAATAATTAATTTTAATATTTGTCAGCCATTGGACATGAATTTTTTCTCTGAACAGTGATTTTTTTGGTTTAAACACTTCTGACACAGGAAGTCCCTCTGATACTTCCAGGAGAGCTCAGGGCAAAGGTGCACATGGATGTAGTTCACAGGTGGGTGTGCAAGGGGGTCTGGTGCTCTGGCTGGAGTGAGAGGGAGCCTCAGAAATCATTGAGTTCTGTTCCTCCAAACACCTGCAGGGCAGCTGTGGAGATCTCATAAGAGCCAGCTCAGGCAGCAGCACCTTTCTTCCCTGTCACTCCACTCTTGGAAGGACCATCTCTTTCCAGCTGAACTCTTGTGATCTTGCCCATTCCCCCATGTCACCGCCCTGAGGGCTGTGCACAGCATGCCAGGCAGCTAAGCTTAATTTCCCTGAGCACCCTAGGCAGCTGCCCGAGTCATGACCTGGACAGGGGACTGGCTGAGACACAGCCTCCTTCCCCCACAGCTCAGGGATGCTTGGAGCAGGAGAAAAGCCATGGTCTCTCTAAAACACCAGGTAATTTGTCCCTGGCTTGTAACCAGGAAACAGTGCTTCCCCCTCTTTGCCCTCTTCTTGTGCTCCATGGCACACAGCAACTGCATCATAGTTTCAGCTCAGATGCCTGCATTTGTTGGGTCATTGACACCCCATGATACAAAATATGTGCCTACACACTCAGCTCCCAAGTAACACAGGCACAAGCCTGTTTTAGGCAGTCTGCTGGAGGAGAGCACAAGATAGAGACAGAAAAAAACCCCAAAACAAGTCAATATGCTTCTGGTTGATAAGCTAGAGATTACCTCTGAGCACACACTTGCAGGCCCATGGTACATACAGAATATTTACCTGCAGTCATATATGGTCACCAACAAAGAAGCATTGGGAACCACAGCAATTTGCACATTTGTCCTCCCACCACCTCAGAGCTGTAAGTATATGCCATAGCTATAGCAGGTGATTCCAGGTATTGACTGGCAAAGGTCAATGAAGTGCAAGGCAATGGAAGGAAGGAAGGAAGAAAATACTGATTTCTTACATGGTGAACCCAACTCTGGGTCCTAATTTACCCTCTCCTAAAGGGACACAGCAGCCCTAATGTATCCTCTGCTCTCCTCCAGTTAGACCAAGCACAGAGTTGCCCATTCTTTGTCACTCCCCAGTGTGTGTGAGCACTGTGGATTGATGCTATGCTCCTTCGTTTACCCACCTGGGTACTTCCAGGCAGTGCTGTCCACACCTACCCAAACTCAGGCTTTATTCTAGACCAGCAATTCTCCAGGCCAATGGTCACTTATTCAGGCCAAATAGCAAAGCAGAATTTAGTGTTGGCTGCTGCAGCAGCACATCATTGCTCCTGAATCACATTGTCTGTGAAACATTTGCCTGTTCTCTGGCTCAGAGACTTCTAGTGGTTATGAGCCTCATGCCTTAAGTGAGCATAACACTAAGGGCAATGTGTGCTCAGCTTATTTTCTACCATGTGATTCTGTTTAATCAACTTCTCCACTACTCTGATAAATGCCTGCTTGGAGACTTGCCACGAACCTTAATTTTCTTGTAAAATCCCCCCAAAAAACTTATTCCTCAAGGATTATAGCTTGAAGGATAAATTATTTCTTCCCAAACACATCAGAACCGTTCTGCCTGGCTGACCTTCCCAGCAAAGAATGAGATAAAGTGTCAGGAGGATGAAGCAGGCAGGCACAGGATAAGTAGCTCATTACTGATGAAAAACACTGTGGAGAAGACCAGACATGTTCAAGGACTCCAGGAATATCAGGACAAGGGATCGCAGAGCCTCACAAGGCCTCAGGAAGAGGCCACCAAATCTGGCAGGGCTGAGTAGGTTTAGTGGTGCTGCTTTGCAGAGTTCCCTGCAGCAAGATTTACTCTATAGACTTATCAAACATGGACATTTGTTCCATGAAATGGTGGAGAGCAGCTTGCTATTGTCTGGCATCTCCTGCTTGATCAGAGACATCGAGTGAGACTTGTACATTTTCCACTTTCCACATTTAAAACATTTCAAGCACAAGCAAATGAGCCTCTGAGTCATGGCCATCACACCAAACTCCTGCTTCCAAGGGAGGGGAATAACTGCAGATCCTTACCCCATCTTGAAATAAGAGATTACACTAACCTTCAGGTTTTATTCTAACGTCTGTGCATTAGGTTTCACAAATTGCAGCACTGAACAGAGGTTAGTTTATTCTGGACAACAATCTCCCTTTTATTTCAGAGATCCAGCCAGCTAAAGGGATGTGAACAGCACATTTCAAAGAGCTATACAAAGGATTTTACCAAGTTATTTTACTGCTGTGACTTTTGTGCTATTTGGTACAGCAAACCTCACGGTCACAGCATGATTTGCTTACTGCCACGTCATGCGCATCACTTCAGCTGCTTAGCAGAACACCAGCAGTCTCGAGGGAAAGAATGCCAGATGTTTTATTTTTTTCATATTAAAGGTTAACAAGAAAAAGAAAGGTGCCTTGGCTGTATTTGCTTTCTTAGCTGTTTCTTAACCAGCACTGTGCTGCAGAAACTGGTTGATGAAGAAAAGGTGACTGTAGTTAAATTTCTTGAGGGTTTTTTTGTCTGTTGTAGCAGCTGAAACAGGAACACAGCTTACATAGTGTCTGTTAATTGCAGCAGGAAAGGTACAGCCACAGTAGTTCTCTAAACCAGTAAAATTTCCTGAGTTTCTTTCTCCTTTCTAGGGTAAACAGCTAATCATAACTTTCCCTGAGTTTACAGTATTATCACTGTCCTCTGCTTTCATTGTCCTCTGCATGGCATAAATCAGGACTGCTAACAAGAGGAACAACTGCCAGATTGATTTCAAAACCAGGTAATAAAGGGAAAACAATAACTTTTATAGTCTGCTCGCTGAATTTATAGTCTCTGTGTTCTCACCTTAAGCCTAAGAACCACAAAGTCTCAGAGACAGCTTGGCATGGGGAACCCCTGAAGACACAGTACAGCCCAGGGTCAAGAGGTTGCTGAGAGCACATGCAATGGCATTAAATTCTGCAGTGTTATGAGCTGCTTGCTTCATCATATGATATTATCTAGCCATTTTCCTCCTTTCACATCTCTTTTCCTAATCCTTTTTGGGATTTTTTGTCCTGCTTTTCCAAGTCTTCCTCCATCCCACTGTATTCAACACAACACAACTACTTGTTGTTAACCACTTGTCCAGAAAAACTGGTCTTGGCCATGGTCAGGGCTGGCTGGTCAGAGCAGCCCAAAGGGCACACATCTGCCAGCCAGATGTGTCACAGAAGAATCTGTCCACAGTATCTGTTGGTCACCATAGGAACATCCTGCTATGGATCAGCTCAGTTCCAACAGGGAGAGTGTAGGAATCACCACAACTTCATATGAGTTTCTATTTGGGCCAGATTGGCTCTGAAATAGTCTCAAGGCAGTGGAAAAGCTACTCTCAAAATTTTATCGACTCGCTTAAGTATTCTTGGCTCCTTTTCTGTTGGATTTTTCAGCTGTTTGGGAACTATTTTTATTGACATAAAAGGTTTCACCTGAGAAGCCCTACTGCTCCACACACCTGTGCACTTGGCAGCAGTGCCTTTTGATGCATTTTTCTGGCTGCTCTCTTAGTCTGAGCAGCTTCTCCTTCTTGAGTCCCAGCATGGTTTTCCCCTTGTGTTCCTCTTTCAGAAAGGCTGTGATGAGATGTTGCTTCCAGTCTACCACCAAGGGCAGGCATTCCAGCACACTGATTTCAGGTAGCATACTTGCAAGGTGACTTGTGTACTCTCTTGATTCCTTGCTTTGGGAAAGGGTACCTCCTTTTGTCTCAACAATGCATCACTCAATCTCTTGGACAACATTGCTCCAACAGTCCTACTGATGATGCAGCAGAGGCACTGGAGCTTCAGAGGATTAACATTCCTCTTGCAGCAAAGGAAGGCTGAGTAGGTTGATTCTGTAACAACTGCTCTGGAGACACCAGTGTGACACCCCCATCAAGTCTCCCATCTGGAGTTGCTTGTCATCATCAGCTGTGAAGCATCCCAGCACCCACCATCTGCCAAGCTTTCAGTGACTCAACACCCTGGCTGACCACAAAGCTCCTTTGGATGACTCCCTCTCAAGAGGAGGCAAGTTCCATTTGCAATGAAATCCTCTCATGGGACAGATCACCCACAGTACCTATGACCCTGCAGGCTACATCTGATTGACAGATGCTGCCCTTGTCTGTAACACTGTGAGCCACTCTGCTCCCCTCTTACAGCTGGAGGAGTCCACAGGCTTATAACCAAGCAGAGACAATGCTCAGGCTTGAGTTAGCTGCTATTCAGGACCCTGGTGGTTTCCCCTGACACCATGAGCCAAGCATTCCCAGGCCTTTGGGTCATGCAGAGCAGATCTTGCCCACCACCCACCTTGGTCCTGGCATACACACACAGCACTCAGTACTGGCCTTACAACAGACATGATCTGAGCACAGGCTCTGACCTTGCTCCATACCTGGCAAAGACACAGGCAGTTCTCAAAGGCAAACCTGAGCCAGGAAAACCTACCCATCCCCCTGTGAGAGCTGGGAATTAAAAAGCCATATGTCAGCTCACTTTACAACCTGGCACCTCCACTTCTCCTTCAAATCCCCACTCTGCATAGGTATAACATCAGCACTAACTGCAGAAAATGGTTCTAATACGGCTACAAGTGGATTTGTTATTTCTTGGGAAGTGGGGAGAATAAAAGGTTAAGGCTGTGACTTGAAGCTCAGTCCCAGCAAAGGGTCCAACATCAGGTGTGACTTCACAGTGCCAGCTCCAGACCGTTCTCCTCTGGCTCCCTGCCAGAGGTGTGCCCCAGCCCAGCCCTGCTGCACTCAGTCAATGACTCACACACCTTTGTGAGACAGCCCAGTGCTGCCAGCCCAGTGCTCTGCCTCCAGCTGTGGTCAGCAGCACATCCTTTTGGAAAGAGCAACACAGATGGAGCGTGTCTGCAGCTGAAAAATGATGAGGTGGAGAACTACACCTCAGATCATCTAAAACTGTCTTGAGCCTCTCTGCATGTGTTTGAGGAAGGCAGAAGGGACAGTGCAAAAAAAGCAGGGCACAATGGGTCAGTTGAATATGAAAACTGACAGGGAAAAGTAAATCAAGACAGTAGCAGGAAAAGGCTGGCTGCTCCCTTCCCCCTGCAGCATGTGAGGAGGATCAACAGAGCCTTCACATAAACTAAATGTTGTCATCTTTTGTGCATTGTAGACTGGCATTTCAACTCATCATTTTCATTCACTTTCTGGCAAGAAAGAGGTAAAAAGCCAAGTCACACTTAATGGGAAAAATAAAATCAAGTCCTTTTTTAATATCGTCATTTAACTCATGATTTAATCTCATGATTTGCAGGGCCTGAGTCATGATGTTGGATTTCTTTCAGGGTGGAGATATCCCTGACTGAACTAGCAATACATGACCATCAGGGCACACCAAAACATAGCCCTTCCCATGCCCTATACATTGCTTCCACCAGTCCCAGAAGGACAACAGCAAACCAGTCCTATGCAGTTGGCTCCCTCAGGGTGCTGAAGGTATTCCCTCTTCCTTGTTCTAAGATTGTCCCAAGAGTCTTAGCCTAATCCTTAAAATGCATAGGGCACAGGAAAGAAATCACACCCTAATTCTAACAATAAGCTGTATGTTGAACATTCCTACTCCCTTCCTTGTACTAGGAAAACCTTTTTGCAGCACAACCACCGTTATACTTTGAGTGCACCAGTGGCATACTGCATCAAGTCTTTCCAACCAGGCAATATGAACCTTGTCTCCCATCTCACTAGTGGGGGAAGAAGCCCCACAACTTAATTCTGTTGATCTCAGTTCATTAAGTTAGCATTGGAAGCCACTCCAGCGCTCCCCAAAGCTTAGGATAGGTGGATTAGCAGAGCTCTTCCATGCCAGCAACACATGAGATTGGAAAGAGATCTGGGGCAGGAAGGAGGTGTTGAGGACAGTGAGGGAGATATGATCTCATCCTACACCTTGCTTGGTTACATCCCAAAGCTGTCAGGCACTGTGTCACACTGCTGGCAGAGGCAGGTTTGCCATGAGGAAATGTGGATGACAGCAGCACCAGTAGTCCTGGCCGGGTGTGGATGGCCACAGGCAGTAACATTTCCCACTCCTTTGGCTCTGGAGGCACTCAGCAACGCTTCTACAGAAAACCAGGCAGGACTGTGCCCACCGCCTGTCCCAGCTGAGGGATGTATCCTCAGAAGGTCCAGCACTGCATGTTACCCACTACCAGGCAGTGGGAGTGCTGGTGCAGCTGGCCAGGCTCCGCCTCTGCATCAGTCCCAAGTAACATCACAAGCTCTTCCCTACCTACCAAAGAGAATTTATTTTCTTCTTTTTTGCAGATTTTCAACTCCTCTCAGGGGCCTCTCTAAACAACCCCCTCCCTTTCAGATGCTGATGCTTTTCAGCTGATCAAACTGTGGCCCAGACCATGAGCTGGGTGTAAACCAGTATTGCTTGTCAATGTTAATTTACACCTGCTGAGAGTTTCCCTTCCTTCACCATTTAGCAGAATTATATGACATGTCTTTTCTCTCTCTTCACAGTTTAGCCTGCCATTCCCCCTCCCTGGCCCCCAAGCCTCCCACTTTGCTCTGAACTCCCTGGAGGTTTACAGGCTAAGTTGCTTATTTGCAATGTAAAGTGTCTCTTAGAACCACATCCCCGTGCAAACAAACGCAGGAGAGGTACATTTATCCCTGCTTGTGCAACAAATCCAGCCCCAGCTTTTCCTGGCAGCAGCTCCCTAAGCACACACTGCACAGGACTTGCTAAGGGCAGAAATACGTCCCTTACTGCCATTACACAATGCAGGACTCCTCTGGGGAGATGCAGAGGATTGAGAATAAAAGGATTGATTCCACAGAGACCCTGAGCTCTTTCCCTTCTCATTGAAACTGCTGGTGATGGCTCGCCATCCAGAGCAGCACCCTGCAGATTCTGACTGTCAATAGGCAGGATACCATTAATGACTTCTTGTTGCTATGGTGATATTGATGGATAGCCCTTGGTGTTGGTGGGAATCCTGGGAAAGCTAGCAAAAAAGAAAAAAAAAATAAAGTGGCTCAACAAAAATGGGAGTTTGCCCACAAATGGGCAGTTAAGTGACATATTTGGTGAATTCAGTGGCACTTCACACTTGTTGCCTCCTCCTGCCTCCTACAAGAACAGCACAGTGTTCTCCAGAGCCAGGACAAACCTGCTCACAGCAGGGCTCTGGTGCAGAGGTGCAGTGCTGCAAATGGATTTCAGTACTAGGCATTACTTTTGCAGCTTCACCTTGGCAATTCATTTCACATACAGAGTAAAAATCTTGGCTCCAGTGAAATCACTTGGACCTGTGCCAGTGGGCACAGAGCCAGGATTTCCCCCAGCTCTCAGGATGCCTTATCTCAAGTGACAATTTCATTCAGCTGCCCCGATAGCCACTGGGCTATTTTCATTCAGCCTGCCTCTCCAGAGCTGTTTCAAGGATGGAAAAGCCACTGTTGCAGTTTTTTGCTCAATTTCGCTGAGGCTCAGGGCTGTGCTTTCTTAGGTGATGGTGTCATGGGCTCTCTCTCGGCTTCCTACTTTGCAATGTGCAGTTCAGAGTGACCTTTCACCTTTCATCCCAACCGAGTAACCACTGGAAATGACAGGTTGGGCTCCAGTTACAATTGGGTCTTTTCACTTTGCCACAAGTGTTCTTGGGATTTGGGCACAGGAGCCATCTTCCTAAAATAACATTTCTCTCTGACCTTGCTTTTTCTGGGAAAATCATTCCTAATTCAGGTTGGTGGCACACTACTGAAGAAGTGATAAAGCTCCAGTGGAACTGCCTCTTTCTCTACAGATACTATTCAGCTAAGCCCACCAAGGAGCGCACAAACTGCAAGATGCCTTGTTTTGGGGGAGATTTTAGTATGATTAGCAAATTCTAGAGTATATTTTTTGTCTCAGCAAAGACTCTTATCTTTTCTGCTTTGTTTTATGTCTAGGACTACATAAAAATTTACTAAGGAACCTTTTATTCTTAACAGTAGTATCACTCCAGGCATGTATTACTCCATCACCTGATGGGCAATCTTAATCTAGAAAGTTTTTATATGTTTGGATCTGTTATTACAGAAGAATTATATCCACAGGGGAGCATTATCTATAGCAATACCATTACATAGATAGTTTTGCCAGTAAATACCACAGTGCATATCAGATCCAATGGATGTGTCAGCTTTTCTCTCTATTTCTGTGTTCAGATCCTTTGCCTTCATGTGAACTCAGGAACTGAAACAAAATTACCCAGCCCCTCTCTTTTGCATCTTTTGATATCCCTAGTTCTAATGGCCTACAGGGTCTGAAAGCACTTTACATCAGGAACAGATCCCAAGAGAAAAATTCAGTTCCTTTCTCTACATTACAAGTAGCTGTTCATCAAATTTCCTGGGCAAGGTTCTCAGGCACATGGAGGCCGGACCAGCACTGACAGAGGGTCTCTCTTGTATAGAAACCCTTTGATCAGACTGTCAGCATCATTTATTTACTTTTGTTTCATATTCTTCAATGCTCCAGTAAGTTATTTTTCCCAGTTGATTATCAAAGGCAAAGGCTGCCCTTTCAAGTTGGATTTGCACCTCTTCCCTTCCTCTCCATTTCAATTAGCTATGGAAATTACTTGGATTTTCTTTTTCTATCTCCTCTTGCCTGCCTGTCTATATGAGAGGCTTTGTGAACACTGATGGCTGGAGAGAACTCCAGTTGATGTCTTCCCTGTAGGAAATGTTGTGACTTGCAATTAGCACATCTAAGTGCTCTGCTTGACCTACTGCTGGCCAGGGTGGAGAGCACAGACCCAGCTGCAATGTCCTGCCTTTTCCCCAGCTAGGAGCAAGGGGATGGAGGGCTGTGAGTGCTATGGATGGAAGAAAGGAGGTACCACCACAAACCGGTGGGGACAGATGAGGACAAGAACTGATGAGAGTTCTTGCATGCATATTTATTTTACCAAAGTACTGCTAGAAACTGAACCAAGAGCATCCATGCAGAGCTGCAGGCAACCAGCCAGGTTTTGGTTTGGTTTTTTTCTTAATAATACAGCACCCAGTGTGTGCAGCCTTTGTGGTTGTCACAAAGTACACACACCTACCCAAAGCTGCATAGCAAGGAGGCAAAACCACACTATTGATACAACTTCATAATACCTATCAAAAGAGAGGAAACATTGTCCATGCAGACATCTAATCCCTCATGGGAAACAGACAGGAATCCTTTGTAAACACCTTTTTAAGGAGTACTCTGAGAAGATACAGTGGAGATGCTGCAGCCAACGTCGCAAGAGTTTCATGCAACACAGCCCCTCAGAAAAGAATTTAACCTCAACCTCATAAGTACTGTCCATCAACAATTCCTGCATGTATCTATAACACCTCAGAAAGTTTAATTACCACTTAAGAAATGGAAGACTAAATGAGCTATGTGACATTTCCCACCCCAGACCCTGTAGGTCAGCATTATTTAAGACAACTGGGAGCTTGAAAAGCTAAACATTAGTGTTGGCAGATGAACAGATGGATGGATTGCCGCCAACATAACCCATCTTCCCACTTGCCTCCATAGGACTGGGTGACATTCAAAGCTAACTACTTTCCTATGCAAAGAGAAATGCACGTGTTGCTTTAAAAAGGACTCATCATCTGGCAGGACCAGAGGCAAAATGCTTTATGACTCCTGTTTAATGTGCAGGTGAGGCTGTAAAAAAGAGGCATCAGGCTGTGACAGAAGAGGGGTCTGTAGTGACCACAGTGGATTAGCTGCAAAATAACCTCTGAGCAAGTTGTAAAAATCTGTCAGGATGCTGTAATTTTTTCTTTGTACCTAAGAAGTCTAAATCTAATTAACCTTTTAATCAGAGCAGATAAAATTGCGGGATTATCATCAAAGGGGATGCTTTATCTACAGCTTCATGAAAATTTTCCATCTCTGCTCAACTTGGATTTTTTTTTTTTTTTTGCTTGAGGCTCTACAAGTAAATTTCCCAAATGCTGAAAAATAAAAAAGAGTAAAGCAGGAGATGCTTTGACACTGCCAGTTACTATGTAGATATCAGCTCATCTGATGCCAGATGGGACTCAGTTAGATCCAGCTCAAATACCTGTTGCCTGAGCACAGGGGAAGTTCCTGCTCCCTGACTGGGCCAGGCACAACAGGAGCTGTGACACACTGTGCAAGTATGAATTGTGTCACCCTCCCTGACTGAGGAGACTGAAGCCCACAAACTCCCACATACCCAGGACTTTCTGGTTTTCTGCAAGGATTCAGAAAAAGTAAAACAATCTCCTACATCTACTAGCCAGAGCAGGCTGTTCTGTCAGCGACTAGACTACAACATAACTTTTCTAAATTGATCCGAATAACTCTGACATTTACCTTTATACCTACAGAACCCCAAAGAATAAAGGTTGCTGTCTCTGACTGCTCTGCAGTATAACCCGGATCTGACTGTACATTGTGAGGTTTTTTTTAACAATGGCTGAAGTCTTCAAGATTTTCTACATGTGCTGGCAAACATTAGTACTGTTGACAAAGTCAGCCAGCACAAGCAAGTGCAGAAAAAAACCCAATCAAGATCTGAATCGGGGACTCCAGATAACGAAGCTTCCTGATTAAGGCACTGGTGCATCTGCTTCACTGAACCTGCCTGTGTAATCTGAACCAAAAACCCCACTCATTTCCATTTACTATTGCCCATATGCCACCTCTAAATATACTTGCATATTAGCATTTATGCAATGTTCAGTACAAAATCCATATGGCTCCTTTCAGCAAGCAGCAACAAGGATGAGTTGCAAACTGAGCCTGGAGATGGAGCTTCTAAAGATTTCTTTCTAAGAGCCATGCAACATTTGCTGTAGATAGTGGTGGAAGAGTTGTTACAAACTGCTCCAGATGGACCACGTTTTCTTGCCTGCATGAAGCTAAAATGGATTTATTTTCTATAAAATGTCTGCTAGTGATCCCTCTAGAACAGAATTTAGGTAGCAGAGCAGATCCAAGCTTAGGCTGAGGAGTGTTGTACAGCTGCCTTTAATCACCTTGACCAGCCTCATCTGGGACCTCCACCCTTGCTCCTGCCACCCACTGGCCTGGGAGCTGCATTTCAGCCCTTACCCTGGCCCTTACTTGGCTTATGCTGTTTGTGTGCTTGTTCTGACCTACTTGGCTTTACTTCTTGGGTGACATCAGAGCTGTGTTGGAACTACAGGTTTCTCTGAGGCCTGTTGGATGAAAAAAGATCTAATCATGGGGCCCACTCTCCCCTTCCTGTTTAGGTGGAGTAGGACTCTGCCCCTTTTCCAAGGTTCCTGTCTCAGGCTGCCCTTTTGTCTGGCTTCACTTTCCTTCCTGGAGATGTCCATCCTCACTTGCTTCCTGACAAGGAGTTTTCCAAGCCCTTGAAACTGGTATTATCCACAGTTAAACAGAAGAAACAAATGTTCCCATGGAATGAGTGAGTATAAAATCAAGAGTTTTTGAATTTCCCCTGCAGTGACCACTGCCAGGTAACCTTCCAGGATGTAGGGACAAAGCAACTCAAGCCTGTCACACTTGGCCTTCTGACTAGCAAAGAGAGCCTCTGAATGTTAACAATTTGCTCTAACAGATAAAGGGTAAATATAGGTTAGCTGTCACTGCCTGAACTGCAGGAATAAAATGTGGCAGCTAATGAACTTCTTCTACTTCAACCATCAAGACTCTAAGACCATTAGACTTTCCCATGCACTGAAAGGAAAAGGTTCCATGTCTCTAGGAGACTGCAATCAGAGAAGTAAGTCAGAGGCCTTGTGCTGCTGTTGCTCTTAGTCTTTTAGATGATGGGTTCTTAACTCCACAAATTGTTGTATCCCTTGTGGACACATGCTGTGTTAGACTTAATCTTGACAGATAGCAAGGAATTGATCACAGAAATAAAACATAACTGGTTGCTTAGTTACCAATGATCACAACACAGTTACATTTGCTGTGTGCAAACAGAGCCCAGTGCAAACCAATTACCCCTCATTACAACTCCAAAATGTCAGCTTCAGTGAGCTGAAAACCACTGAGCCACGTAATAGCAGGAAATTGGAGTAGAAAAATTCAAATTATAATTGGGAACTTTTCTTTCCCCCTAAATGTTCAAATAGCCACAATCCTGTGGCTGAGGAAAGCAAATACATTGGTTTGAAAAAAGTAGGATTCTTCTTTATTGGGAAAAGTGAAACAAGCATGTTATGTGTGTAAACACTGGGAAAGTAGAAAGTTGTAAATAAAAATTACAAGCTAAGAATTGCATAAAACTGAGTGGGAGGAAAAAGACATAGAGAGAATTAAAGAGCTTCAGAATTAATGATGATATAAAGGAGCTGAAATACTTTGAGTCCAAAAACAGTAACTCGAAAAATGAAGTTGGGGTGTGGTGATTAGGGGGAATGGCTAAGACATGGGAAACAGCCCTATGTCTGTGTGAGGCAGACTTGAAGAGCCAACAGGTACAATGGTTGCAGGATCTGCACACATCCCTCCCACTTCTTGGAACACAGATATATGGCTATTGCTATTTAATACACTGTGAGGAACCACCCTCATACTTCTCACAATTAGGTGCTATTCTTTTATGGTCCATCCCCAAAGAGCAAATTAATAAATCTCTTATAACTGTGACCTTCCTTTACCAAGGTCTGTCATCATCTATCAATCAAAGTGAGCTTTGGGGCCAGCTCTGTGGATAAACTGCTGTGCTTGGGTGCCTCACCAGCAGCACATTCATGAGAGGATGCACCACAGAGATGCTGCAAGTTAGATACTCATGGACTAATCCATGCACTGAATTCATCGCCAGGATTGTAAACAATTCATTCTTAGCACTGCTTGTGTCCAGCCTCTCCCCTCCTCAGCAGTTCAGCTTATCTCTCCTAAAATACATGATAATAAAAGCACCTGTGGAGATTCCTGCCTTCCTTGCATGTGCTCTAAAGTGCAGCTATCTGATCACGTCCTCATGACAATATAAGTTCTCTGAATACAGGAAGAGTCAGAGCTGGATGCAGCCACAGTAGAAATGGTGTTGGGCTGAATGCTCTGATTTTCTCCAGTAAAAATTGCAAGTCTTGTGTACAGGAGGGATAAGGACTGCAAGTGCTAAATTCTCTACAAGACCTAGACTGGAGAAATACCCCATCCTGGGTGACCTGCAGTTTACAGAGGAGAAGAGAAAGACCAATTTCCTCCTTTCTCACCTCTTTATGCAGTGCAGCACAACGTAATAAAAATAAATTTTACAGGGGACAAAGAGCACCTTTTTGCCTTTGTCCCCATTGTGAAATTGGTTCCTATGTGGCCAGGAGAGAAGCAAAAAAGAGAGTGAGCAATTTTGAGGTTGATAATGAACCGAGAAAAGTGTGTTCCTGTCTATTCAGGAGATGTACAAGAGTGCTACAAGCTCTTCAGTGTCAGGAAGCATTTTCTGTTGTTGAGTTTGAGCAGAAACTCCGGGAAAGACACTTTACAACAGTCACCAGCTCAGCTTAGTGTTGGCTGTGGGAACTATTGCTCTGAAAAAGTTTATCTGCAGCCTGGATGGGATGTCTGCAGTGTAGGAGAGATGCTGCTTGTGTTTACATTAATAGTTGTATATGCATTAATAGCTGTGTGGGGCAATGCATGCGTTACAATGATGGCTGATCCATAGGTGCTTCCTAAATGGGATTGGTTGGTTCATAAACACCACAGTGTGCCTCCTCTGGAGAAACACTAAGAGATGGAGGAACAATTCCATGAGAGTGAGTCTGTGTGAAAGATGGGAAGTACCAGCTGCTGTGGTGCCCAGGCCATCTGCCTGAAGGGCTACACTCTGCTCTCAGGGTCAGCATGTAGCAGCTGAGTCTGTTTCTGTAAAGGCAAAGCCATCTTCCCCGTGCAAAGACAGAACTTTGTGATCTCCTGAGAGATGGGGGGAGTTCTGTTGTCTCTTCTGCTCACTGTAGATCTACCCCAAGTTAGCACTGTCTGCTGTTAATCCCTTGGTTATTATCAAGGCCCTCAGGTATGTAAACCCAGACCAAATGAAAAAGGCCCCAAGAAATAATGGGCTTACCTCATCATATCCCAGCTGGCAGTACTGCTGAGAACATGGTGGAAAACTTGATTTATTAAAATTGATGAAGGAACTGGCTAGTCTTGAATAATTCATTACATATCAGCTGCTGCTGAGGTAATAGGAGCTCAGCAAGATCCTCTTCAGCACTGCACAGCGCCTAAAATCTTTAAACAAGATGAAGTCAAAGACTGGCTAGCTAAAGATCGAAGGGCTTTCTCCATGTGAAGTGAGAGGCCCTGGTTCCTGGTGCTGAGGCCACCCAGCTGTGAAAATCACCCACGTCTCTCAAATGGAAGCCAGCCTGTTAATGTCACTGATATTTGCCAGGGCATGAAACATTCTGCCTCAGCCATCAACTTCTGCAGAATATAATGGCTCCATTTCTCACAATTCTTAGTGGAATCAGGTTTAGTTTTCAATATTCACCACAAGCTATGGATGTCTGAGGGTGTTGGCTTGCTTTTCTGATCATTATGCCTGAAATTAAATCAGCCTGGTACACTAAGAAGTAGTCACTACTATTTGAGTACACGGATCTTGAGGTGCAATCTCTGCTGCTGCTCAGGGCTTTTGTCAGCACCAGCAGAATCAAATTACCCACAGCCTGGGCAGTGGCCGGGTTGGATTTTGGAAGCATATCAGAAGCCCTGGAACAGAATCCTGCTAACTTAATCTGGTGCCACTTGATGAACCAAGAGCTCTTTTTCAACTCCACTGATATCAATGGTAAAACCTTTGATAAACATGTAAAACACTAGCAAAATAAGGCACTGTAATAAGATGGCTGATACTCCTTTTATGTCCTCCTGCAGAGGTCAGAGGAATTGCAGTTAATAAACAAAGAGGAAAAACCAATTAATGTAATGAACATACTCCTGCTTCCCAGCTGCTGGTATGGGGTCTCCACTATCCACAGCTATAGACCCTACCTGAAGTCCATTGATTTCTCTCTTTCCAGCTGGTGATGATGGAAACCGGCCTCACAGCCAGTACTATTCTCAGCTCCAGCTTTGGTTTGCATTGCCTTCCTTTGTCCCCCACTAGGTACCTAAGAATTTGTGAGGGGCTGATGGTACAGCACCTCTAGATCATTAAGACAGCTGGACACAAGACAGCCTGACCTAAGATCCTAATGAATGCAGAGGCTGTGATGATTTGCTGATTTCCTCAAGCCAGACTTTACGTCCAGATGCCATTCCTGCTTCAGCCAGAGCAATGATTTTAGCCAGGCCTCAAGTGTCTCAAGTATGTTGGTAAAGCTACTCCAGTATATCACTGGCATCATGAGACATTTGACATAGCACCAGAAGACTGACAGTTTCCTCTTCTCTCCAAAAATAGTGCTGCATCAATCACTTGTGAAAGTGTTTTAAAAATTAAAGCCCACTCGCCCTTGCCTTGAAATGGAGGCAGCACTTTCTCTTCCAGCTTTTTGTTAATAGCCTTTCTGCAGGAGGTCACAGGACACTGATTTACACTCCTGAGCTTTTTGTGGACATAGGTTAAGATCATTTGGAGAAGCCACAAACTGAAGTTGTGACTTCTCACCCTGAAGTGTGTGAATGAAGCAAATACTGTAACTCTCACAGCTGCAGAGCGGGAGATGCTGTGAACAAACTTTAACTTGGTAACATATGAGACTGATGTTTGGCCCCTGATCTCCCAAGACAAGACACTCTAATTCCTGTGTTTCAGCTCTATTACCTGTAAGAGGCCAAAATAAAACTACCTTCCAGTATCTGCAAGAAATCTCCTGGCAGTCTCTGAGAACCAAGGAAAGTCAGGTAAGGTTTTCTAAAACTGAAGTGTAATTATTTGAAATTAACTGAATTCTGAGACCTGTGCTCAAGTGTAAGAGCTCCAAGCAACTTGTCTGAGCACAAGCTGGCATGGCCCAGGGGCATGTGGCCTGAGGGACACTGTGCCTTCTCCTCTGAAGTGGCAAGGAGATGCAGGTATGTGGGCAAGGACAGGACTGTGGCTTCAGAAGACCAGTCCATGACCCAAACACGCCTCTCTTTACCCACCACCGGCATAACTCTGTGTGTGGTTCTGTCTTTGTAGCTGCTTTTGATCTTTCATCATTGTTTCCTTTTCCTTCTTTCTTGCATTTTTTTTAACAACCATCTGATCTCTTCTTCAAAAGGGTACCTGACTAGTGATGATGCACAATTGCCTTGGGAGCTGGTTTAGGAGGCACGGGGCCCCTCTGACCTGCCACACAACAGCAGTTGCTATGTGGCTTCCTTTGCTTTGCTCCTGCAGGAGACTAGCTGGTATTTATAGCATTTCTCTAAGCAAGGCATCATCCCTGAGGTACACTCAGGTAAGGGTACCTCAGGGAATTCCCACTGGGAGGTGAGAGTAAAGGATTTTATTATTAAAAAAAACCCAAACCAACAACACAAACCACAAAATCACAAATCCTGGAGGAAATGCTGTGCAACCTAATTCTTATTCCAGGCAGAAAGGAAGGCAAATGGTGTAAATCATGAGTAGGAAAACCTAGATGTTTTTCCTAAGTTTGTTTGTTGTTTTGGTTTTTTTAACCTAAGAGATATAAAATAGATGAAATTGAGCTGGATAGAATTTTGGGGACATTGGAGTGGTTGGGATCACAAAAGAGTTTGCAAATTGCCTGAAGAGACACATTTGTTTATCTGGGGTACAAGTGAGAGAGCAAAAGGGCCTTTCTCCCAGTTCTGCCCTTGGTGGTGGTGTGCTGAAGGCACACTCAGTGCCACTGATGGCCCAGCTAAGTGTGAAATCTGGCTTTGTTTATACAGCAATAAGAAACAGAAATGTTAAATGCTTTTTTATTTTCTCTAAGGATATGGTGGAATTGAGCCAAAGATGTGTATTTGTACTGCGCTGCCTAAGGCAGCATAAGCACCTTCTCTGGTGAATCACTGCGCCCCAAAGCTTTTGCTCCTCCTAAATGAATGCCAGGTATCCTGGGGAAGTGCTACCAGGTACAAGGACATAGTGACACTGCTCGGCTAATGCATGATAGGTGTCCACAGCTGAGGGTCTGCAGGATTCTGCCCCAAACTCTCCAGGATGATAATGTCTGGGATCTAATCCTCTGTATCTGACTTTTCACTGTACCCCATTTCACCTCAGGTTTTCTGCTTAATGCTATTTTCTGATCCTCTATAAAGCATTTTCCAAATATTTTGCCCAGTATCTTCCACGAAGCTGGTGAGAGAAATTCCTCACTGTTCAGGGGCTGACATAAGCAGGATGTTGGCAGGTAGGGGCACAGGATATCTTTGGAGATCAAGGAAAACGGAAGATTGCTGCCACCATGCTTCTATGGACAAATTATACATGGAAAAGTTTGGAAATGCATCTTCTGCAAGACGGAGATAAAGGGTGCAAGGGCAAACCCACCCAGATAAATAGGAGGCTTCCTTTGCAGCTACAACAGCCATGTTGACATGCACTAGCTTAAGACCAGACTCAACTGTTTTGAAGTTAATTTTCTGCTGGCTGCTTTAATTGGATATAAGCTTCTAAGTCAGCTGTGTGACACAACCAACTGATATTTACCTCTTCACTGCTTTATCTTGCCCAGTGATGCAGGGTCAGTGCACATGTTCCTGTGCATTAGAGTTGTCCACAGAACTGGTGGATTATTTTGCAAGAGAAGCAAGTAGCATTTCACATCTGAAGGGACTGTTCAGACTTTAATTTCAGGCAAAGCTACTCTGGCCTAGGTTCACTTTCTGCTCCAAGGCACTAATAACCATCACCAGCAACCAGACAACAATCAGTGATCCATGGGCTACTCATTGGCAGTGCCATGACTGCATTTGGACACCCAATGGCCTCTGATTGGTGATGTGACACTCAGGCAGCAGTCAGTGTCCCTCTGGACTTGCTGAGGGGCACAGAGGTCTCATGCTCTAAGGACACACAGAGTTAGAATACCACAAAGCAGAGTTTGGAGCATGGCTGAGGATGAGGAAGCTTTCTAAGATGAGTCTTGGAAAACCAGGCTTCCTGCTGCAGTCTGTGCCAACGGGCTGGCACGCAGAGGGATGCAGGACTGATGAGTCCAACTTCTGTCTTTCTTCTTTGAATCTCCTACCCAAGATGATGTAGGATAGGAACACCATGGGGGACAGAAGACACCCCTACTGCTTCCAAGCACTGCACTGCCCTGTGAGCTGACTCAGATAGGTGGAGCACCAAGTGTGCAGCCAGGGACAGAAAACCACCAGCAGCTGGGAGCAGCAGTTGTGTGGCACAGAGATAGAAGGTGGTTCCTGGCTGTGGCTGATCATGCACTTGCACCAATGCACTAGCACAGCCAGCCTGGCTCCACTGAGCCAGGGGTGTCACTGAGCCTGTGGAGCAAATTCCTGCTAATGAGACTGCAGATCATCTTGCAGTCATCCCTGTTACAAGCAGCAAGACACTGTCTCAGCCTCCTGTTCTCAACCTCTCTTAGGGTTTTGTATCAAGAGAACACAGGCTCAGTTTCTCATCCCCATTATAACTTCAGTGACATAAGAGCAGAGAAAAAAGACATGAAATACTCTGCATCAAGGAGTGCTGGGTCTTTTTCCAAATAAAGTGGAGGAGGATCCCCTAGTAGGGTGTAGTCCCACACAAGCAGTTTTGCTGTCAGGTTCCCTCACTGGGAGAAGGTCTATGAGGATAAGCATCTTCCTGCTGCTCCACACCCCCACAACTACCTTGTGGCCATCAGCCATGTTCAGCAGGCATGTTGGCATGGGGACAGGGGGCTGCCCACTGCCAAAAGCTTCCTGGACAGCTGAGTGCTTGAAGGAGCACTGCTGGAAGACATCTCTGGCTGCAGCTCTCTCTCCTTGCAGAACAGTCGCCGTTGGTGAGCACCATCCCTGTGTGCTGGGCCTAGGAGTAGGCTCATCTGCACCAAATGACCACTAATCTGTCCTCATCAAACAGAAAGGCAGCTGGGAGAGCTGGACTATTGCATACAGAGAGGCAGTACCATAGGCTAGTGTTTGCCCTCATTTACATGGATGTAAACAACCTGCTCAGAAGCAAGCAAGGATATCTGATTATGGCTGCTGCCAGCATGAGGAGGACACTGCATGGGGTAAAGAGCTACCAGGAGAAGCTGCAGTGAAATCAGCCCACCCCTCTTCAAGCCATTTACTGCAACACGAGGCAGGATGAATCAATAATATGTATCGAGCTGGGAAAGTTAATCTGCATCCAGAGCATCATAACAAATTAAAAGGAAATAAAATCAGTACAATTCCACTGGCTCTCATTACTATCACAGTGGAGAGTAATTAAAATCTATGGGGCGAATTCAACGCTGTAGGAACTCTCCTGAAGCCAAAAGCACTGTACAAGGGCATTGCTTTTTCCAGATGCTATATATTTCCAACAGCAGCAGGAACGGCAAAATGGGCCAAGAGGATAGGACTGGGTAAGAGCAGAACCACTTTAGGAGCCAGGCATTCTGCTGCTTGCTTTTCCTCATGCGGAGTCATGCTACAGGCCTGTTGCTTTGGTGCTTGATGTGCTGACTTAAAAGCTCCAGGCATTTGTATGTGGGGCTCCCACTCAAGGACTGGCCAAGCCAATAACTGCCATTCATCTGCTCTGGCTGTCACCTCATCCTGCCTGTTCCCTGCTCCCCTGCATTACCCTGCTGCCTTGCTGTGCACCCCTCTCTCCTCCCCATGCCTAAGCACAGCCACCCCTGTTACATGCTCTCTTAGGTTCTAAAGAAATACCTTTTCCTGCCACCTGTTGCCTGATAATACTCTCAACCCATCTTTCTGTGCTTTCCAATAAACTCCTTATCCTTTGACCCACACACATCCCCAGTGAAGAAGCTGAAGGAGGACTACCACGTGCCCCAAAGCCACAGCCTCTTGCACTCACATTAAGCTCTGCTCCAGTCCTGTGTTAATTATGAGCTGGAGCTGTGCTGTAAGGCAGGAATTCAACTTGAAGCAGCATTCACTGCCCAAACTTTGATCCCTTGACCCTGTGCGAGGCCCCACTGCCCCACAGCCGAGGCGCTCTCGTGACTCAGTCGAGCACCTGATTCCCATTGAGTGGCAGGAGCTGTGTGAAGCACATCCCTCATCACTGCACACAGCACTGTGTCCAGCAACCAAGCACTGAAGCATGAGGCAGCAGTGCAGCCACCACACTGACACCAGAGAGGCAACTGATGGTGACAGCCAGTGTCAGGACAGACAGGCATGGGGCTGCAAATGCAAAGTTTGGTTCACGGGGCTTAGGAGCTGGAAATTGCCATTAAGAGATGGAGGCATTGGATGGAACAAATCAATTTGGGGTAGTCCTATAGATGATGTGTAGCAAAAGATTTCATCTCAGTGTGCTTGTCCAGCTTTCACCTTTATGAATCTCTTGTCTCCTGTCACCCCAACCTGCGCATGGCTTCCACCTGCAGAAGCAATGCCAATGGCAGCAGGATGCTAGAGCTACTAAATACCACATGTGGCAAACACCAGTCTGCACACATATAGTGCTGCTGAGGGCTCTTCCACGTGGACATGTTAACCATTTAATACTTATGGTAATATACAGAGATAATCCAAGGTGGATTGTTAATGTTGTTTTACAAATCGGTGTACTATGGTCCTGTAGGTGGAACCATGGACTAAGAGTTGCATTTGTAGACATACCATGATCTTGTTCACCGTCTGAAAAAGTGCAGGTCTCACTTAACCTGGCCTCACCTCAGTATGCCTTTCAAAAGTTCAACCACTTTATTAATACATACCCACATCTGTAACCATGTTCAGATTCAAAAATGAGCAGCACAAAAGACTCATTCTTAAAAGTCTTCAGCACTTTGAAAGCCACAGCCATATTATCACAGAATGTGCTTCAACATTTCACCAAAAAGAGGTGCTCACATCTTTCACAACAACCCAGCAAGGAAAGCAAATCGAAATCTGCCCCTTAATAAGTACCCATCTAGCAGCCAACCTCCCTCGTTTTTCTAATTTTCATCTGAAAACAGCAAGACCTTCTCTCCAGATATATCAATCTCATCTGCCTTTCCTATGACAACAACTCTGAGTGGATTTGTATGACATTTATATATTCTTCAAAGAGATTGCTCTTTAAGGTAGTGTTAGCTTGAGGTATAACTGGAGTTTTGATCTGAATATTACTTCACTCAAAAGGAACTGTGCTCCAAGGGTCTTTACAGGAGGTAAGATACAGGTAGAAGAATGGATTTTAGGCAAAGAGGAAATAAAGTTTCTGACACTCATCCTTCTGGACTGGCCAGGGGGAGTAGGGATCTTCTTCCTATGGAGGTCAAAAGCCATCCTATAAAAAAAAAAATCTAAGGTATACACTAATGCATGCTGCACTGCTGTAAGCACTGAACAGGATTGTTGATGTGGTAGTGCTAGTGCCTGCAGCGGCTTCTGGCAGGTTAGCTCTGTTTTATGGATTTACTTCATGCTACTGCTGTAATGAAGAAAAGCCTGAGGAAGGTGCTGTGAGCCAAAATAAAAAGTGTTGCAGTTATTGCTCCACTGTCTGCATGTGACTAGAAATATTGCAGCACTGTGTAGACAAGCAATGACTGTCTCCCTTGGGAACATGACTCTGTGGTACCCAGGTAAGAAGAGAACTCAGAATAAAGGGCAGAAGATCCTGAGAGACAGGACTTGCTGTTGAGTTAGTAGACCTGGTTCTCAGAGCCAGGAATGAGACATTGACTCTTCCTGTACATGTTGGAAGGTGCTCTGAAACTCCAGTGGCAGATCAAACAAGCAAGCTATGCACCTTAATCTTAAAAAGCTGATCAGCTCAGAGGCTGCTTATCAGTACAAAGGAGTCCACAGCCTACCCATTACTCTTTCAAAACCAGATTTTCTTTTTCATTCTTTTTTTTCTCCTATGACTTTGGCTGATGCTTGTTTTCAGTGATACTGAGCTTTTAGGGAAGCTGAAGTACTGTGTTGTGAGGTCTCCCCACGGCAGGTATGGTTTCTTCAATCATAAAGCACCAATTTCCAAAGCTGTATCTAGTGCTTAAATAGGAGAAGTGCCCCTGGGGCTTACTGACAGGTTATCTTGTGTTGTGGAAACCTGAGCCCTGATTGTCCACAGAGAACAGAGCTGTTGCAGCAGCTGTGGTAAAAAATGGGGCACATCAGTGCAAAACAGTTAAGTACCGCAAACCAGGACTCCTGAGGGAGTGCTCTCATCTGCTTGTAACTGAGAGGTCTCAGTTCAGGCCTGAGGGGGGTTTTTTCAGGTTAAACTACCACGGCACAGATTAGCAGTGAAACTCTATCGATCCTTTATGAGAAGCAGTTACCTCCCTGGTTCTTACAAGACACTTTCTTGGAAAGGGTCTTTCAAGACAGACCTTCTACTGGAAGGGGTTGCTTCTGTCTACTCCTAGAAGCAGGCTGGAAGGATCAGCCACACCACCACGAATGACAGCAGTATTTCAGCACAGAGCTGACTGGTGTCTCCAGGCACTGATATCCTGTTGGTCAAGGGGGCTCAGCTTCAATCTAGTACAGCCACAGCTAGTGCTAATTCCGCTCCAGCCAAACTCTGCCCCACTGCTCTGTCTCTAGATCTCTCTGCAAGGTGTATTTATTGAGAAAGGTGCTTGAGATGTAAAAATCCTTAAGATAAGCAAGGACTTGAGAGGAGGGAATGGTAGGCAAGTTATCCTTTCAGCAAGCTAGGAAGCCAGCAAATAAATCTGACACAACAGCTCCAACAGGCTGTGACATTAGAAACTAATGTGTATCATCACTTCTGCGCTAGGTCTGAATGGAGCTGTCTCTGCTCAGTGTCTGAGGGTCTTTAATTCCCTTTTTCCTCGGGGAACAACCTTGCATGAAAAGTTCAGCTGTGTGTAGTCTGAGTCTTGTGAATCACTTGATTGTGGTCAAAGCCACTGTCATCTTTCAGTTGCTAACTGGCTTCCTAAACATGCCTACAGAAACAGTAGGATTGCTGTGTGGTAAACAAATTACTTTTGACAGGAGACTGCCAGCACTGCTCCCAGACGCCAGGGAAGCCACAAGATGGGCTGCACAGTGTCTGACTGGAGCAGCTCTAGCATTGCATCCATAGCTAGTGCACTGTCAGGCTGCTTCTGCAAGCACTGACAAAGAACCAAGCCTGCAAACTCCCACTACCATCTGCTGAAGCTTCATATCCCAAAGGAAAAATGGATTTTTGCTTACACGTATCTTTAAGCATTTCAACTGCAGAGAAGGCAAGGGCGTAGACACTCTCTCTAGCTAAAAACACAAAGCCATGTTTTTTTCTTTATAAGAAAAAAAAATTACTGCTGCTCCTTGACTTCCCATCTAGGACAGGGTTTCTTTCAAAACCTTTAGAACTTTTAGTCCCTTCCTGGAGAGAAATCCTTAGGACAGGTGCCGTTGAGTTCCTAAACAAGTTATTTCTAGCATGTGAAGATACCGTTCAAACACAGGTTCCAAAAGGTCTGCAAAGGGCCCTGAGTTGTTCCAGGCCCTGAGATGTTACACAGCAAAGTGAATAGCAGCAGACAGTGGACATTTTTTTTTCCCCTTGTGCTTCACCTTGAAGCAGCTGTTAGCAAAGCCAGAAAGCTCCTCTGCCCCTTGGTGTATTTAATACAGCCTTGGCAAAGGGACTGCAGTCTGTCAGCTCATGAATATGGGAATTGCCTAATTCTCCAGCTATTATTATTACCTCAGCCTGAGGATCCCAGCTTTCCATAACTAATTCCTGAAATCACAGACTTTCCACTGTCCTTTCTGTCCTTGAGCAGCAAATCCCTCCTCCTCATGTAGCTGATGCTGGTGCCTGCTGTGGTGCCACCGGTTTTCCCAGGGCCTTTCCCTAGCAGGGACAGCACTGTGGACAAGGTTACTGACCCTGCAGTCCCACACAGTTCCTGGAGATACTCACCCTTTGTTGCTGTAACTTACAGGAGGATGTCTGGAAAATAACAAATGCTGTACAGCCCTGTGCAGTGGCTCAGGCTGGCTGAACAGCTCTGAAGCCTGGGCAGTGGGCTGGCAGCTGTAATGCAATCTGTCCCTGGCAGCAGAGCTCTCTCACTCTGCTCCTACAAACCGCAGAGCTCCCTGACTCCCTCCACGTCCCACCTTGTCTGGGACTCCCACGAAGACTCGGGATTTGTGGTGCCTCTCACATGTCACTTCATTTTTCACTCATTGTCACATACATTCTCAGTCCACCTTCCCTCTCTGTGCCCATGTACCTGTTTTCTACCTCTGTGTTCTTTTCCCTTATCTCACTGATCCTGCCAGACCTGTCCATCCTCCCAAGACTCAGAGCTAAAGCTGTTCCTGTGCTGGAAGTGGTAATGGCTGCCAGGAACCAGCTGTGAGGGCCGCTGAGAACTGAAAAACAGATGGAAGCTGAGACTGGGCTCATTATGAAGCAAGGACTGCAAAACTTGTGGAGATGCTGGCCAGAGGTGCCCAGCTTATTCCCAGAGACAAATGGGTGCATATTTTGAATGCTGGCAGGTGACAAGGGAACAGGAAACTCATCCAGCTGCGGACATCTTTCCAATCCAGACTATGGAGTGCTGCATGTGATGCCTCCTCATCCCACTAACACCCACGACTGCTGCTGCCAAGCTGCTCTGGACAAGGAGAATGTGCTCACCGCAGTGGCAGCTGAAGAAATCTCAGGCTGGTTCCAAGGGCTACTTTCTTGCAGGACGGGGGCAGGTTAAAGCTTTTGTGGTAGACCAAAAAGCAGCTACAGCAGCACAGGCTGTCTTGCAACAGGATCATGGCAAGGTGGAAAAAATCTTCCTGTTTGTTTTGTGAAACAGATTTTTTTTCCCGAGAACCTGCCAAAAGGCTAACTGCATAAATGGAAAATAAAAACTGGGTTGTGTCCTCTAGTAGTTAATTTCTTAGTTCCAAACTGGCCCATTTAAAAGCTGCAGAAGAAATCACCTTTGAAGGCCATGGTTTTGTATTCAGAACCTCCCTTTCAATTAGTGATGTTATAGGGCTGTAAACACAAGAATTCCATCAATACTATGGAACAGTCATGTTGCATCTGTATTAACACAAATGCGTGCTGATGTGCCATAGAGCTAATCTGATATGACAGTAATTGGCTGATGCCCAGCTATGGAGGCCCTGGAGCTATGCTTGCTGTCTCTCCTTTAAAAGAAATGTCCTCTGAAACAGTGGAAAGGAAACCAACTGTGATGTCATATTTTGCCTGCCATCAATCAGCAACGCTTCTTGCACCTGCAGCACTGAGGTGTTTGAGGTTGGGGGTAATTTTTTGGCTGGGGGAGCAGTATTTGAAGTGGAACTTGATCTCCTACAAACTTAAATATTAAGAACCTGGGATTTCCCGACTATCTTGTTAGACTAAATCAGACTCAGCAAGCATCCAATGGATAATAAACTCAGAAAATCCATTAAAGCATTCTTTTCCCTTCCCTCTGTGACTACTGGGAGCTGTGCATCATCACCCAGTCTGCAGCAGGCTTTTCCTACACAGATGAAGCTTAAGGAGCTTAAAACTTTACAAATGCTTTGGGGCTACCGTTGTTATCTTGTACAGTGCTGTACAGACAGAGGCAAGCCTTAAATCTGAGACTGCAGCTGGGGCTCTCTGGTTAAAGGCCTTAAAGGAGATCAATATAAGCAATGCGTTAAGGATGTGAACCAGATCTCAAACACAGTCCCCATCCTGTCTGGGCCATGAAAGCAAGTGGACAGACTCAAAAACCAGGCTAGGATCAGGAGTCTTCACAGTTGCAGTCACAATAGGAATCACTTATTTTGCTTTTGGAAATATACCCATAGTGAGGAGAGACCATGTCTCTTTTTGAGGGAGGCTACCAAAGAAACCACAGCAGACACCCAGGCTTTCTGTATCTGGCTCATCAGCTCGGTGCATGCTTTGCTGTCTGTCTGCACAATGCCTTGCCTAACACATCCATGTTCATGATAGAGCTCTTGGGTTCTACCTCAGCACAAACCAGCTAAGAGAGATTTGTTTTACTCAGAAACCACAATTCTCAACAGTATGGCACTAAAGGCACATGATTTTGGCAATATGCAAGAGCAGTATCTCAAAATTCCAGAGCATCTGTGACTGACAGTGCCCAAAACATTTCATGGAGCAGCCAGTGAAATTAGGAGAAAATTTTTTAAAGTAAGGTGGGGAAGAGCACCTTAAATAGAGGATTTGGAATCTGTGCTTAGGTTCTGGATTTGACTTAAATCTTTTTAGGTCTCTATCTGCTCCTTCATCTGTAAAATGGGATCAATAAAACCTCCCCAGATTTGCAGCAGTGGTCCCAGTCTTAATTGATGTCTGTGAAGCATTTTGAGAGCCACAAGTGAAAGAAACCATTACCAAGCCCTCAGGCCTTACTATAATACCAACAAGCAGAGTTGTTTATAATGCTTTTCAGTGCAACAACGACTAGGAAATGAGGAAAGGCTAAAGCGTAGATGCACCCAGTGCTGCTTTGCTGCAGTGTAAATGTAAATGGTAGGAGCAGATTTTACAGATTTTCCTCCAGGGAATTCTGTTTTCAATAATGCAGTAAAACTTATACCTCTGTGGATTCAAATAAACGCCCTTGCTAGCACCGTAGGTATCAAAACCTATTATGAATTTGGGAGAATGCATCTTGAAGTTGAAATCACAAGGAAATTAATAAAGAAATGGCTCACTGGGACCTCGCAGATTTAAAGAGCCAGGTGCTGCCCAGCCACCCCTTCCCAACGACTGAACTCAGCCTGGTACCGTACCAGCACACGATATCCCACCTTGCACAGGACAAAAAGCCCCCAGGCATCTCCAAGGCTCTATCCTGCCGACTGCAAAGCTCTCTGTCCCTGCGGCTGCAGTTTCAGGAGCCGAGAGCAGCGGCCGGGCTCGCCCGGACCGGCGCACGGGCAGAGCGCTCCGGCCCGCGCCGCGCCAGCGGAGCCCCCGCTGCCGGCGAGGAGCGAGCGAGTGCGGGCTGCGGGCACATGCGGGACCCCGGCAGCGAGCAAGTGTCAGGCGGGGCAGGTGTGGAAGGGCTTGGGAAGCGCCTCTATCCCCCCGCTCCCAGTCTCCGCTCTGGGCGCCGAGCTGCCGGTAGGACCCGAGGGGCCCCGCTGGACCCGGGGAACGAGTCCCAGCGCACAGATAAATCATCAAGCGCTCCACGAGCGGTCCCGCAGCCCTCCCCGCCGCGCAGCCATTTGCCTTTGTTGCAGCCCCGCGCCCGCAAGGTGCGGCGGGGCCGGGGCTGAGGATGNTGAGGGGACAGAGCGGGGCGTCCCCGCGGGGCCGGGAGGAGGCGGCCCCGCAGTCTCGGTTTTAGGGCGTTCGTCTCTCGGTGCCCGCCCTTCTCCCCAGCCCTGCGCCCCTCCTTCCCCAGAGTGCCGGGCAGTGCCGAGCGGGGCTTAGGTTAGCCCTCGGCTTCCTCTTACGGTGCGTGGGATCCCTCATTTTCCATATCCGGTAGCTTTTCTTTAGACTGGCCACCTCGGGAGTCCCTATCTCCGGCCACAAGATCGCACGTTCTTTTGTCCTACAGCAGGCAGGCTCTGGTGACTCTCCTGACTATCTTCCTGCATCAGCCTCCACAGGCTCTTACACGTGACGGGCAGTCTCTGTGGAAAGAGGGGAGCTGCTGTGAGAATAAAGCCAAGGCAGTGGAAACGCCTCCATCTATCCCTGTTCCTGGGCACAGGGATGAACTGTATCCCGCATTTACAACTATTTTAATTGACCATTCATTTTAGGGATAACCATGCCAGCTTGAACGTCTTCCCTTTCAGTCAGTAAGGACTTTGCAAAAGAATAGTTACGCTGATTGTTTCTACGATTAAGTGCCGCAGCTCATTGGCTCTATCATGTAATGCTAGATTGAGCTGGATCTTGTTACCAGATTTACACGTGTGTGTTCTGAACAGGCAGGTTCTGGACTGGGGAGACATGTTAAAAGGAGGGTCCCTAATCAGAATTGCTCACATTCTTGAGTTTTGTTAAGTGATCCAGCCTAAGTGAATGCATTGTTTCTGTTTGAGGACATTAATTAGAGAAGCAGTAAATTCAGCAGAGAAAAGTTGATTGTGGAGAAAAATAAATAGCATAGCAACCCGGAACTATTTCTGTGTGTTCAACACCTGATTATACAAGTCTTTTTTTCCTTCTGGGGTCTGTCAGACTCCTATTTAACCTTACTTGAAAGGGATTTCAGTGGTATTGGGTTCATGGCATCCTCCACTGAAGACTCTTAAATTACAAAAAAAAAACCCTTATGAAACCTCTTCAGTAAGCCTCATGTGTCAGAGGAAAAGATAGAGACAGAATGTGTTCCAGGTCACAGAGATGTTCTCTGGTATAACAGGGAAAAACTGCCAGAGCTGTGGTGTCCTTTCCTTGGTCTTCATTTGCCAGAGTTTGCCCTTCTGTCCCAAGAAGGCACCAGGGATAAACCCAGCCTGCTTTCAGGGAGAGCAGGGGAAAGGGTACAGGAGGCAGCTGTCCTTTAGTTCCCCTTGGTCAACCTAGGACCACATATTGCTCATGTCAGTAAACAAAATTGTTCTTGAAGGGTTTCTCACTGGATACAAGGACACATGGGGGGGATCACCTGGTGTTACTGTGCTGTAAAGAAGAGTGATAAGGAGAACTTGGAGACCTATTGTGGTGGTCTTTGCAGCTCCCCCTGCAACGAGCTGCCTCCTTTTCCAATGTGTGCTAATTTATAAATAGACCTGATTCCGCTAATCAGGGAAAGCTTTTGTCTCCCCTTGTACTCAATATATGTGATACTCTGCAGTGGAGAGCAGATGTTGGTACCAGATTCTGCTCCCATGGAAATGGGCAGTAGAAGACTCAGAGGCGAGGGGTGAAATAGCATCAGGGTTATCTCTCGTCCTCTGCTCAGAGCTCCTGTTACAGCCAGCCTGAAAGGCCAGGAGATGCCCTTGGATTTAGCACCACAGTCTCAAGTGTATGCCCGTGTCTCTGCTGGAGATGAACATCCTGTTGTTTTCAGAGTTCAGTTACAGCTAAAGCTAAAAAAAAAAAGCATCTGCCTGCATAAACAGGAATTTTCCTCAATTGCAGGAGCCAGCAGAGGACACTGCTTTGTCTCTGTCTCTGAAAGGGCTGAGTAATGTTTTGTTTGTTTGTTTTGTTCTTTTTGCTGCCCTCTTCCAGCTCCATGACTTTGGTGGCGCCTCTGGCAGAAGAACAGTTGCCATTGCTGCCATTTTATCCATATCCACCAGAGGATTTTGTTTTCCAGATTGTTTGCTGTTGCTGAAGTCCTAGCAATAATGCTTTACTTAAGGGAGGGAAGAAACAAAACCACATGACAAATTGGTCCAATTTATCACAGCAGCAGAAACCTGCAATTCAGCTCAATGGCCCCCACAGGCCAGCTTAGACAGCATCAATGTTTAATGACCTGAGTGCCTTGGGCTCCACCTCTGCCCCTCGCCTTGTCGCAGGTACGCTCCAGGAGGGTCTCCCCACCAGTGTGGAGAGCACCTCCAGAATTCCAATGGGGGAGCAGGGGCTGTCTTCAGCCTGCCAAGTCAAGCCTGCTTGCTCTCCAAAGGGGCACAGTCCAGACCTGCTGGCTAGGAGCAAACTCTGCCCTTTTTTCTTGCCGTAGGTTTATGCCCAAATAACAGCTCCAGGCTTTCTGGGCATGCCTGTGGTCTGTGGCAAACAGGAAAGCAGGAGTAGGACTGGACTGGGCCATCGCAGCTCATGGCCTCTCCTACTGTCCTAGGGTGACGTGATAGTTGTATCCCCAACTGTCTGCTGGGTTTGTGGTGATAATACACTCTGTACCTTTGATATTGGGTCTGAGACCAGGGGGAAGGGAGAAGCAGGCAGGTTTTTTGGGTTTTTTGTTTTTTTTCCAGGAACTCTCCTCC
>VYXD01010592.1:851931-972852 GCA_013397195.1 Hylia prasina | reverse complement strand
GATTCTGCCTTGCTGGTCAAGATACTCTGANCTGGTCAAGATGCTCTGAGCTCTGCCATTCAGCCAGTTCTTGATCCACCTCACTGTCCATTCATCTGACCTCCATTTCCTGATCTTACCTAGAAGTTTTTTATGGGAGACTGTCAAAAGATTTGGTCAAGTTGAAGGAGACAACATCCACTGCTCCCCCCTTGTCTATCCATCTTGCCATGTCATAGTAGAAGGCCATCAGATTGGTCAAGCATGATTTCCCCTTGGTGAATCCATGCTAACTGCTCCTGGTGACCTTCTCTTCATGTCTATGCTTGTTGGTGACCTCCAGAATATCCTGTTCCATCTTGTTTCCAGGGATGGCAGTGAGGCAGAGTGCTCAGTGGTTCCTCAGGCCCTCCACCTTGCCCTCTTTGAACATGGGGATAACATTGCTCAGTTTATCCATTAAATATTCTTTGTTGCTTTTTTACTTTTTGAAATGGCTATATCTAGGAATAGGTATTTCTCATTTCCTATTAGAAAAAACAGCAATGCTCGCTCTGTTTTCCCATGACACTCATTCCTCTGGGTAAAATTAATTTGGTTTTTTTTTTGATTCAAACAACCCTTCATTTTTAATTGGCCTGTGAAAGTTAGAAAATGAGGAATTTGATGATATGAAAATGAGGTTTACCTCCTTCACAAAAAAAAATTCTTCTAAGCCTCAGAAATCAATCCTTCAGATTTTTTAATTAACATTGCATTTTATGGCACAGGCAGGTAAAACTTGAATGTGGCTGCAATTTCAACCAGATCACTGAGAAATATAAATAGCATTAATTTTCCACTTCCTTTCTTCGAGCAAGTCTGTGAAGTACATCCTGTGACTGCAACAAAAGTAAATCCACCTGGGCTTATTCAGTTGTTTTGTTTAGGATTTTTTTTTTTGTCAGAATTTATGGTAATGCCAGAATCTTATTCTTTTTTTTTTTTTAAAAAAGGCAATTACTGTCTAGAAAGGAACATTTTGTCTCTCTGGGGATGCATTTTTGTTGAACTCATTTGAACTGAGAGTTGTCCTTGAAAAAGGCTATTTGAGTTTAGCTCCTTTTTCTCCTGCCCATACAGTGGAAAAACATTTTTTTCTTTCACTCAGATTTTTTAGCCCTGTTGTCCTGTTGTTGAAAGTAAATTCTACTTAAATATCCGTAAGTGAAGCAATGAGTACCTAGTCATGTGTGTGTAGCCACAGCATCCAAGGAAGCAAGAGGAGAGCAGGTTCTTCATTGCCAATGTGCCACGTTTAGGAGCTGCCATGGAAACCCTTTGTGGGAACGAGCTCTTTCTTGAGAGATTGCTGTGAAGCAGTTTCACCTGTGGGACACATATTGGTGCTCAAGTCCATGCATGACAGAAACATGTAGTTTTCTGTGGAAACCTTCTGTGGAAAAGCTGCTAAAGGGGAGGCACCATTTCTACCATGCCCCTCCTTGCTGCAATGCCATGCGGGCATTTCCCATCTGAGAAGGGAAGCCTACACGAGTGCTGAATAGGGAACTGACTATTCCTGTGTCTTGGGTTATGGAACCAAAAATGTGTATTCTATTTCACCTGCTGAAAGTAGTTGGGGAAATGTGTTCTTTTTGTTTTTTCTTTTCTTTAGCTGTTACTCTGGGCGGAGGGGGGCAGATGCCTTTCTGATAATGGCTCAGCTGTTAAAACTGGGGGAGGGTACTGTTTCTTATCTCTTCCACCACCCATCCTCCCTCTGGGGAATATCTTCTGCTCATGGGCCATTAAGGCTCATCAATGACATGACACATTTATATCATCCCATTGTGAGATGCTCCACCCACTGGGTGGAGGCTCCAGGGTCCCAACCTAGATAAAAACTGAGATTCAGAACACCAGGCATCCTGTTTTCCACTGGATCCTAGAGGAAGATCGGACTCATCTCAGCATCACTGGACCCTTCTTCAATGGGATCATCTCTACTCCAACAGAACCACATCTGTTTCTCCAGGAGGACTGCTTCCAAACACCCTGACCAACAGGGTGTTAAGTCATGTCCCTGACTCTGTCAGGGTTTTCTGGGCTTTTTGTTTGTTTGTTTGCTTGCTTGTCTGGTTGTACTATTATAATTGTATTTTTAATATTCCTAGTAAAAGAACTGTTATTCCTGTTACCAAATCTTTGCCTGAAAGGCCTTAATTGCAAAATTATATTAATTTGGAGGGAGGGAGCGTTACATTCTCCATTCCAAGGAAACTCCAGCTTTCCCTAGTGGATATCTGTCCTCTAAACCAAGACATCCTGCAAGCTGGCACTTGGGGACATGGCTGTGCCTGGGCACAGGGAAATCACCAGCCCTGTGGATGGAGGCAGCTGGACCCAGAGCAGAGACAAGCAGGGCTTAGTGTTAGCTGGATGCTGACATGGATGCTGGACCTCAGCCCTTGACAAGCCCATGGGAAAGCAGCTGGGCCTGCGCTAGCGCCAGCACAGAGGCACTGCATGGAGACAGACCATCCAAAATTCCTGCTTGGGCTCTTTCAGTCTCCTGTTTTCTCTTGATGGCATGCTGGCCTGGAAATAAGCAACAGCAGGAGGGTCAAGAGCCCCTCACCCACTGCTGGGTGGTCTCCAAAGCCTGGAGCAATAGCTGCCATTGCACAAGCTCCACTGAATAGCCATGGGAACTCTGGAAACCTCCCTCTTGGTCCAGCAGCCCCAGTAAACACTCTTTGCATTTTAGCTGATTTCCAGACAGTGGTGGCTTCTCTGGGCCAGTGGGTGTCCGAGGTGTCTCTGGCTGTAGCTGACCAATGGTCCATAGCAGGAGTGCTCAGTGGGCCTGGCATTGCCTGGGTGTCCTGGCTGACTGCAGGCACTGCCATGGGCTAGCACACGTGGGGTGGGAGAGGGACAAGCCCTGGGTCCTGCTGGATGGAGGTGGCTGGAGGCCTGGTGGCACCCACTGCTGTGGCTCCAGGCAGGTACACTGGATCAAGGCCTGTGCACTCACTCCCATGTCCAAAGACATGAGACCCCTGGCTCTGGGGGTCTGGGGCATCCACTCTGCCTCCTGTGTCCTGGGTACTGGAGAAGTCAGCATTGCCTTCTCCCTCCAGCAAGGCCACAGGTACTTCTTGGGGTTGTGTTCTGAATAATCTACATGCTTACTTGACAAAATTTCTTTTTCCTAAAAAATCAAAACAAAGAGAAAAACACTTGCAATTACACAACTTATTTCCAAAATTCTGTATTAATATTTGTTCTCCAGGCAAAACATGGAAACATGTCTTTCCAAGCCACTGTTGTCTTCCAGTTTAACACCTGGTCTATTCAGCCATATCTTTTAACAAAATCTTTTAATTTAATCTTTTGGTTAACTGTTATGTAAGAAGAAACTCTGCCTTGATAAGGAGCATGTTTCTGTGTAGTTAGCCATCTGCAACCACCTGTAAACTCTCTGATGGTGAAAGTGAGGACAACTGATCAGACACATCTCAGGACTACAGAACAGGCTGAAAGCTGTTTGATGGCTATTAAAATCAGGTTTAAATTGATGTGATTGTAAACTGAGCTGTGTGGCTTTTGCAATGTTTCAAAAGCATCTCTTGCTTGATACTGGATATCGAGGTAGAAAATAAAACCAGTATTTATGTTATGGCCAGGGAATGGACATAGGCATAGGCAGTAGCTTAAAAAGTTAAATACTTATTTTGTAATAGTTTTGAGAAAAAGCTTAGCAATTGTCAGCAAGTGAAAATGAATCATTGAAATATTTAAAATGCATTCCAAATTTATGGTAAAGTTCTGGAAAGATTGTTGGATTGGGACTTTATACTGCTTTGTATGGTTGGAGCATTTAGATACTCTTGAAGGAAATTTTCCCTAGGACACTCAGTGATAATTTTGCTTTTTGCTAACTCAATATTTACAAGAATGAATAAAAATTTTGGAAAATTTCAGAGAAATTGCTGAGTTTCTGTGGATTGCTGGAGGCAACTGCAGGCCATGTAGGTGTCCAAGGCACCTGTGGTGGCACTGGATGCCAGTTTTAGGCAGCTGAAATGAGCCTCAAGTCAACCCAGCCAGTGGAGCCTGGTGTTCCATCTCACCATAAAGCAGACTCTTATTCACTGGTCAGTTAAACAGCAGCACAGGCTTTACAAACTGTACCAGGTAGATATCTGCTGAACCTGGAGGGATTTATACATCCAAAGTACAGCTAGACACCCGTTACACAATTATCTCAATCTTATGTCAAGATATCATTTCCAAATGACAAATTGCAATGATATAATTAGATGATGTAAAGAACAGGTATTTTTTAACTTTAAAAAAATCTTTAATTTTTTCCTGAATCAAGTTGGTTAAATGTAATACAGGTAAATGAATTGCTGATGGCAAGTCAGATGTTAATTTTAGGTGACAAAAGAGTACATTTTTAACTCAACTAGTAGAAATGCTTTCTCTTTTTCAATCTTTTATTTCATCTTTATAGTTTATTTTATTTCAATTTTTATAGTTTAATGTTAATCAGACATTTTGTTTCTCATCCCTTTCATTCATATCCAAATGGGCTGGAGACACAGCTCTAGGCACTGGCATACTATCTAAGGTAGCTTATTTCTAAAACAGCCTTGCTGATGAGTAGTTTGCACATATATTATACATGTACTTGGAAGAAATGTTTTAACTGATGCATGAACTGGCAGCTTGGAGAATTGTGTGTCTTTCAGCAGGAAGGTCAATAAATATCTCATGCATGCTACGTGCATGTTCTTGTGGATAAAGTAACACTGTTTTTTCTCGTGAATATTGATTTTTTTGGAAAGAGGAAAACAGGATGTGTATGTATTGTGCTTACTGTGGATCAGAGAGAAATCTACCAGAAAAGTATATTTATTTCTTCCATAATCAGTTTTTCTTTGGTAATAATACTGGACGGTGACAAATTTATCTAAAAGGAAAATGCATACTCATTTGAAGTTTCATTTTACATGTATGCACACAAATAAATCTGCCTAGCTTTTACTGGAATATAACTGGTGCACCTGTAACTCCTGTGGTTGCTTACATATTTCCATTCCAAATTTCTTTTTTCATGAGGGGAACAATTATTACTTCTAAAAATATTCCTCTTTCTGTTTTCAAATGCTTTGAATTTGGACTTTCAGACAAGCAAACAAAAGAATTACTCATGTAAGTATTTCTTTTGTGTTGGCTGAGTTTTATGGGAAGAATGAGAAAATAACTTCCCAATGTTCTCTCATGATTTTTTTTTTTTAGCAAATCTGAACCAAAAACCAAAAAAAGCATGGAGTGAGTCAAACATAAGCTCCATTGAAGTGGAATATCTTATACTATGACAGTGAAAACTGGTTTTGATTTCAGTAGTTACAAGTCTCTGAGAATCTGCTGCTTGGCAGACCCAAGGGGTGTTGGCAGTGTGGCACTGAGTGAGCTGGGGACCTGGGAGGGCAGGTGACTGTCCCTCAAGACATGGGTCACCAGGTCATTGGTGACTGTTCCTGCTGTAGGGATGTTTAGTGTCAGAATGCAATGCCAAAACTTTCCTTTTTACATAGGTATTTTTAGACTGACTAATTGAACTCTGGCACTTACAAAGGCCTCAGAAACGTAGGCCAAAGGCCAAATCCCTCACCAGAATAAGGAACTGATCCCTGATGGGACCAGGCTAGCACTCTCACTCTGAGTAAGGTTTCCTCTCTTTTTTTTTCCTTTCCCATGAGTAAGCTTCCTCCTATCCTCTGACAGATCCATTATCCCACCTTTTTGCCCGTTGGGATGGGGTTAAAGTTACCGTCTTCAGGATGGACTCACTGTACAACATCTGAACAGCTCTCTGGCCTGCAGATCCAGAGAATATCCTTTGTAAGCACTGCAGATACTGTGATTGTGGAAGGAGAGCTACGTGTAGCTGGAACAATAGTGAGTTTGAAATAATAATAATACGGTTTTCTATAGTCTGTTCTAGATTGATTCTGTGTAACAAGTGTGTCCGCAGTAGTTTGCACTGGTGGCTGTAATTCTGGCAGCCTCATTCCTAAAGGTGTCCTATTCATTTCAGTGATCCCTGCAGAGGAGAATTATGATGGCAATCTTGGCTTGAAGTATCCACTGGGGTTTTTTCTTCAGACCCACTCTATGCCTTCTATCTCTTCTATCTCTGTCTCAAAATGAATTTCTAGGGCAAATCCCACTGTTTTCAGCTACTGCTACTTTGGTGAAGCTGAACAGGAAGCATTCTGAACTGAGAAAAATCCATAATTTAAATGAGACTGTATATGACACACTGAAATGACTCCTAGAAGAAGTACAGTCCTGCAAGAGTGATATTAGAGGAAGTTGTCTAGAGTCAAGCACAGACTGAAGCCCTCAGAAGGAAGGGACCCAAAGAGCTGTCCCACAAAATAGCTGAATACAGAGCAATTAGGAATCCAGCGGGTACCATGAGTGGAAAATATTTGACATCAGAACAAGATGCAACGTTGAAGTTAAAAACAGAGTGACAGTTCACTTTGCATCTGATTCTTCAGTTCTTTGCCTGGAAGATGTTAAGTTAAATTTGCTTTCATCTTCCTAGTGAAACATTGCGATTTTTAATGTTTTACGGTGTTGTTTTAAAAATCCTCGAACCTTCAAGGTCTGTCTGTATTCTCTGACTCATATTCTCCATAAGCAGCAAAAACAAGCAGGGAGATACAGAAGAGGTAACAGAAGGGATCAGGGGGCCCAGAAGGAAGAAGGAATGCCAAATCTCAAGGCATTTTGATGACATTCAAAAGTTTGTGTGTCACTTTTTTTTCCTACTATTTCTTTCTTGATCTTGATCTATTTGTTACTTGTTTTTTTGAGAACATGATAACTAAAAACTTTACCTTGCACTGTGACCATATTCATGATGACAATATTGCGATGAAGTTACTGCTTTCAAAGCCTCTTTAAAATTTGCTTGGTATGAATGGAGATTGCTAGGCCTATGAAATGAAACTATAACCACATTTAAAAACAGGTCAGCAGACAATATACTTGGGTGAGGAGGGGTGGATTTTCCAGGGATATAAGTTAGCTTTGTTCAAAACAGTCTTCATTTTGGAAGTGTGATTCAGATATGCTTGCAGACACGCTTTCACTTCTTAAAGAGGTGAGATAATGAGGCTTAAAGTGGATTTATCATTGCACAATAGCCAGTATTTCATAATCTGAAATAAAATTACCCAAGGTCCTCATAGTGCACGCTCTATGTTGCATGCATCTCCCAGGTGAAAGGCAGGTGGTTGAAGTGATTTGAAAGCACACTGTGATTGCATCAGCCAGGTGAGAGGCTGCTGGAGAAGAGCCCCAGCCCTGAGTCAGCAGAGCGTGGTGTGATACTGGCTGTGCTGGAAGTGGTGCAGAACCTCCCTGCCTCAGCAGGAGCCTTGGGAAAGGTTTTGGGTGAGAGGTCTCCTGACACCTACTCGCTCTGCTGTTGTTTTCACATTTTCAAAGGATGCAACCGTCTCCCTTTGGGAGAACATTCCCTAGGATGCCCTGAGAATGACAGGCAGGTGGTTTTGCCTGGCATTTACAGGGATCATACAATATGAACATGGGAACATGGGGAAAATTGAGATGTTCCAAACATTTGCATTAAGGCACCTGATGTGACAAATGAATGTTCTGAAAAGAGTAAAGACCTTAGAAATTAAAGTGTTGGAGACTGTACAAATGCTATACTCATCAAAGAGGATTGTAGCATGACACAGCTTTTGTATTTTGCAAAGCAGTTTTCTCTGAATTGTTTAGCACATCTGCTTGGTGGATTATAGGATAAATAGGCAAGGGAGAAGTAGCCATAATTTTTGCTCATGAGACCACAAGGGATTGAAACCAAGTACCTTTAGAGTAGTAAGGGATTGAAACCAACTACTCTTAGAACAGTGTGAACAAAGCTGTAATCCTCATTTCTGTGCCCTTTACTGCCCTGAATGGGAGTATCCATGTCAGCATAGTTGATCCTTTCAAAGCAGTGAAAGGGTATCCTGCATCAGAGAGCAAAATTCTCCATCTAGCAAGTCTGGTACAGTACATGCTGATGGAAAGAAGACAGCTGCTGTGTGCTCATTGCTTCAAGGGGAATGTAATCTATGAAGGAAGAATGTGCATCTGGGGATCTCAGCATTGCAAAAGGCATAATAGTCAAGAACTCTAAATGGTACCCTCTTAGAAAAAACATAATACCTTCTCACTGACTCATCATTCTTTTCATTTCTCCTTCTGTCTCGCAGGATGGGGACATGCCTAGTTTGTATGACTTACATAAACAAATGAGTGTGAAAATTCAACCCTCTTAGAAATTCATTTCTTCAGAACCCCAAGCAGCTGTTCACACTAATAATGAGTTATTGAATGTTTCTTTCCTTTGTTAAGCCTTTTACTAATTTTACTAGATGTTAAGTTAACATCTTAACATCTTACTAGATGTTAAGACCTCTAACTATGTGAGGTTACAAAAGAGCTGATTGCAAAAGGGGTGGGTTGTTAATAGAGAAGTCCAGTCACAATGTCACCATTGTACAGAATGCAGTCTTCAACAGGGGCATGAAAGATGCTTTGTGAACCAATAGAAAAGCTGAGAAGGAACTGGATGGGTACAAAAGCTGACCCTAGCTATATATTCCAGTGATGCCTACATGGGGAGATGTCATCACACAGCATTAAAATATTAGATAATTCCTTAAAACCACAAAGGCTGCAACTGCTCATTTTCTGTATATTTCTCCAGCATCAGTGGAAAATTTATATTGAGGTGAACAAATCCCATTTAAACAAAAAATGTTACTACAAATATATATATATATATATATAATTATTTTTTTTTGTAGCTGCTTGAATGGTTAGACCGTGCTTTAAGTGGTGGTTACATCCACCCTATTTTTATATGCTTAAAGTCCTTTGTCTCCTCTCTGCATTCAGAGACTTGCAAATTTTCTGGTATTGGTTTGCATATGTTAGTGGTATAATTTGTACCATTTCTGGACTAAGTGCTGAAATTATGCTTTATTACTCCTAATGGGTACACTGCTTTTAATTAAAAATAAATGCAATGAAAACCACAATAATAAAATAGATTATGGACTAAGTCCTTGGCACTTAACCTTCCTACAGTCAGCTGCACAAGTACACAGTCATTCACCTCATCTTCTCCTCTTGTTGCAATGTCCTGAAGACTTGAATTTATGCAATATAACTCTTAAAATATGTGAACATTTCTTGGTTTGTCTGAATTTCTGACCACCTCTGGAAACCCTAGGAAAATATCTAGGAGAAAGCTGCCATTTTCTGAGCAATGAATTCAGCCAATTCCCAGGTGTCACGTGACAATGGGAAGGACTGTGGGCCCTCACAGTGGAAGGCTGGTGGCCAAGACTGGCTGATTTGGACAGACCAGTTGGTTTGGCACTATGGAGCAGTCCCCTCCGATCATTGTGGGAGCTTTGGGAAAGAGAGCAGGAAGAGCTGGTCCAAATTAACCAGCCTGACAAGCCAGATGTAGTTGATTGGTTTGAGGCTTGATAACTCTGTACTAAGTAAATTAATATTCTACCCATTTTAGGACCTAAATGCTCTTAGGAACAATATAGGTGGAGATGTTTCATGATACTCTAGTGCTTAACTGATACATAATTTTCACTTTACGGTAAATTTTTAGTGTCAACAAATTTATTCCAGTCCTTATCCTGCCTTTGTGATTGCTATCATAATGAGTGTCACTAAAACTGTCCTCCCTTTTTACAACCCTTGGTCTGAAAGAAAAAATTCAAGCCATGCTACATGGTTGTAAGTCCTGATATCTTTCTGCAAGTTATTTATATAATTCTAATAATAGCAATACCTTGCTATTGTTTTGAGTAGTTCTTTTGCTCTTTAGTGACATATTACATTTTCATTACTGTCACTAATTTATTGGTGGGGAAGTGGTATAGGGAATATTAGTTAAGGTCACATTCCCAGGAAGCTGGTTGCGGTGCTATAAATAGAGGATAAGTTTTTATAGAATCCTTAATTCACTGGTACCACCACTCCAATTATGACAGAACTTATGGGCTTGATGTTGAATCACGGAATCACAGAATATCCTGAACTGGAAGAGACTCACAAGGATCATCAAATCCAGCTCCTGGCCCTGCACAGCACCATCCCCAAGAGTCACATCATGTGCCTGAGAGCATTGTCCAAACACTTCTTGAACTGTATCAGCCTGATGCTGTGACCACTTCTCTAGGGAGCCTGTTCCAGTGCCCAACCACCCTCTGGGTGAAAAACCTTATTCTAATATCCAATCTAAACCTCTCCTGATACAACTTCAGGCCATTCCCTTGGGTGATGTCACTGGTCACCACACAGAAGAGATCAGTGCCCCTCCTTTTCCCCTCACAAGGAAATTGTAAATGGCAGTGACATCTCTCCTCATTACTTTACCAGGCACCAAAGTGCAGCTGAGAGGCCTGTAGGTTTCAGGGTCCTCCTTTTTGCCCCTTTAAAATCTGCCTCCTGAAAGCTTCCAGTCAACTAGGAACTCTCTGGATTCCCAAGACAGCACAAAAATCATTGAGAGAGGTTTTTTAATGATATCCAACTCTTCAAGGATTCTTGGATGAATTCAATCACGCCCCATATATCTTTTGGGATCCAGCTGGAGCAGCAGATCTTGCACAATTTCAGGGTCAGCTGGGAGTTGATCATTCTTGCAGTCATGGCCCTCCAGGTCAGGGCTCTGAAACCTCTTTGGTCTGTCATCCTCATTGAAGACAGAGGCAAAGTTTCGGCAGGAGTGATAGGTAATATATGTTGTGCAAGTTAGATCAGAAATTAGCTGCTTTTTGGCTTGAGAAAATTAGGATTTAAGAAAACTGCTATTGCAAGCCCTATAAAAAGTACCCTTCGAGCAGAACTTGCAAAAGGTGCATTTGACTCCTGTGATGAAACTGATGGTGTTCAAGAAGATGCAACTCTGTCTAAGCCCCTTTATCTAAACACCAGTTGTAGCTGTAGCCTTACAAGGTGGACAGCCCTGATGCAAAAAAAGATATTGTCAGCTCAGTTCACAGAGTATAAAGAAAAGAAGAAAGTCATATCTTGGAAACATTTGGTGAACCATGTTGTTTTGCAGCTGTTTGATAAACAATGTTTCTGAGATTACTTAGGATTTCAAAACCTTAACAGTAGCTCTCCAGAGATGGTTTTAGTTACAGAACTGGAACATGCCAATATGCAGATGCCACCTTCTATTTTTAGAGAAGAAAAAGTTTCTTCTTTTCTCTTCAATATATTCAGAAGAATATCATTTGAATGTGACTTTTCCTGCAGATCAGGACAAACCCACTAGCACACTTGTCTGCAGTATGGTGGAAGTAAAAGGTACACTAAGCAAATTTTAATAAATGGAACATAATAGTGAACTAGAGGGAAGAGGGAAAGAATCAGCAGATGAACTTGGGGGTGATTTCTCCCTAGATGTTTATGAAATCTCATTTTAATCTTGAAAGCTTAGGCTGAGAAACAGCGAGAACAGTTTTGTTTGGGTGAACTAATGTTTCCAGAGGTTTTAGTAATGAGTTTCACAGGTTTCATTTAATTGCTCTCTGTCTGGGAAAACAGCCATGAATTTGTGACTGATTGGAAATCCAGATGTAAAGTTGAGCCATTTTTTGCAGCTGGACTCCAGTGGACGTAGTGAACGGTTAAGGGAAAGTACAAAGTGTTCCTGAGGGAATGTTTGGGGGAGGGAGGAGTCTGGACTGTCCCCCTTTTGGCAAGAAAGACTACCACTAGCAGTTAAAAAAAAACTTACAAGGGAATGTAGAATTATTTCTGAAGGAGATGTGCCATGTTCCTTTTTACAAAAAAAAAAAAAAAAGGCAAAAAGTTGTGTTTGTCTCAGGAAAGGAAATCAAGAAGTGCATAATTATCATAATGTTATTAGTTGCCTTGCTTGATTTCAAAGAGCTAACCCCTCCAGAAAGAGATGTCCTTTTGGACATTCTGCATGAAGAACTACTTTGACAGCTTCATCTGAACAGAGCACTGAGTATGGCACTGAAGCAAAGAAAGAGCAAAAGGTTGCAGCCTGCTTCTTCTGCCTGTTAACAGGTCAGACCTGCCTCCTCGATCCTCTTCTACAGCTAAGCATGCTTTTAATACATAAGGACAAAGGACTCTCAAGTAACAGAACAGAGCCTAGAAAATGAGGATATTATAAAAGTGGCCTTTCTTAAACATAAAAGCCATTTTACTGCTTATATTGTGTAATATCAATTTAGGTTGATTTTTTTTTCTTGTCAATTTGCATCTTTTACTTCTAGAGGTTCTTCTTCAGTGACTAATTTCTTTGACCTCAACACAAAACTGGGCCCCACAATGTCCTGATCCTTTAATCAATTGGCAGAGACACGCCCTAGGAGCTCCATGTCTGTTCATATGGACTAATTTAAAGACCATGGGCTGCTGTAATCTTATAGGAGAAACAGCCTAAAACATTCTTTTTCATGACCACAAACCTAATTTGTCACTCTGGTTGTGCTGGGAGCAATGCTGAGCTTTGACTCTGGCTGTGTGGCTAATGAGCCTCAGGCAGGCTAGGGCAGCACCCCACCACTCCTGAGGGGAAAGCAGAAGGCAATCATCTCTCTCAGCACTTCTGTTGCATCTTGGAGTATGTGAAGCTGCTCCAGGTATGCACTGTCTGTAGCCACACTTGCAATAATTTGGAGCCGTTGAGCCATCAGCTGTAAAACAAAAAGTGGAGTTCTGTGGAGATACAGTTATGAACGGTGTGACCTCCTTATCAAGCTATCAGGCAAGTAAATACCCTCAGTTTGTGGTAGAAATATTAAAGGAGTTAATTTGCTTAAATTTTGATGGTCACATGAAGCCTGTAATCAGAGCAACTGCCGTCTCCTTGGGTGTTCCCTGTGGAGTACAGATTGTTGCCCAAATACTGACCAGGCAAAACTTTCTCTCTTATAAGACAACAAACAAGATATAACTCAGAAGTTATTTTTGCTTATGTAAAATAGTTCCATCTGTGTTATGTTCCTCCTGCTTTTGCCTTGACCCATTAGCTGGCAAATCCTCGCAGGTTTGCATCAAAGACAAATTTCTTCACCAAGTGCCTCATCATGAGCCAAAGGGTGATGGATGCACCTCTGAAAGGCTGACATCAAGGAGGAGGTCCCTACTAAAGCACAATAATAACAATGACATTTTGCTACTTTGCAAAATGCTGTTAGAGTATGGTAAGGTTTTATTGCAAGAAAAGACATGGAGTGGGAAATAGTTGCATTATGTTAACAAAAAGGAGTCTTCATTTCTGAGTTTAGCATTGCTATAGTTGGTAAGAAGTCTAAAAAGAGATTTCAATAGTAATAGGATTTAATTTGTAATTACATATTATTACTGTAACAGCAGAGAAAATATTATGCATTGAGATCCACTATCAACAAGACTTGTCATAGGCATTAACCTTTGTAATTGATTTTAGTCATCTGTGACTTGATTATGAAAACGCTAGACTTTTGCAATGCACTTGGAAATAGTAGGCTGGGCATGTGAGTTGATGATTGTGTTTTATCCTATCTCTTGTGACCCTTGGCCTATTTAGAGCAAATATCAGATGACCTTTTGTGTTTTGTTTCATCAGCAAAGAAGACTGGGTGTTTTAACAGGTCTTTAATAAGCAGCTTCATGCAGCAACTGTGATGCAGGAGGGTGGATCAAAATTATGTTCAAGGTGGAAACATATTTCATTTAACTACAGACAGAGAAGAGTCCAGCACAGCCACTGAGGATTCCTCTGTGGGCAATGGACACGGATCCCAGTAACCCTAAGAAAGCATTTACAAATTAGGTCAGTTGTCCCCTTGTGATTTCTTGGTTTTCTCTGTCTGGTATAGTGAGTGCACAAATGACTAGATTATACCTAGACAATTTCCACCAACACTAACAAAGTTAGGGAAAAATAATTCCACTGGGAAAAGAACAAAGGTAAACTGAGCTCTAACAGGATGTGACCTCTGTATGGGATGCTGAGCAGTGGTACTTAAATGGCCTGTCAAATTGCCTCACTCATGAAAATTAGTCTAAATCCAATCTGAGAATCAGATCAAAGTGGAACCAAGCAAAAGCCAAGAACTTGAAGCAGACAGCTCAGTCTCGGACAATCCTTTGACAGGACACACATATCCCAAAAGAGGGTAAATAAATCATGCTACTCTTACATCCAGGCTTTGATGACCCTCAAATGAAACTAATAAAAGGGTATGAGACCTATTATTTTTTCAGCATATATGTTTCTGAGGGTTTTTTGTTTGTTTTGTCTTTTTTGGGGGATTTTTTTGCTGTATTTTGTTATGTTTCTTTTTTTGTTGTGAAGGTACATCACTCTTTGCCTGTCTGATAANTTAAGAGATCTCATGTTTCATATATTTGCATTGGTGTTCAGGAACCAAAACGTGATCAGTTCCTGATGTATTTCCCAGGCATATCCACACAGTCTTGGTCCCTATGCCAGGACACCTACCAAGATTCTTACCACTCTCTTGCTGCAATATAGGAATATTTAATGCTTGGCATGTTCTCATTTTGAGGAGCATTGCGTCCTTCCATGTTTCATAACACCACACCCACCAGGCTTTCACTAAAGTCTTCTCAAGGTGATTATCAATGCAGCACAATACTCCAGAGCAGTGGAATGGCCTAATGGAGAATAAGGGGAAATCATTAAGATTAGGTCATATTTCCAAGCCATCAGAATTGTGTAGATCTGGAAAGCAAATGTTGAACTCAGGAAAACCTTCATGCCGCCCATTGTTAAGTGAAAGCCTGGGAGAAAAATGAACAAATACATTGCATGTTTTTCTAAATATTGCTGAAGTGCTCAGAATAAATGTTCTAAAAATGCTCCCAAGAAAGAATAGTGAATATAATAGACACATTTTTTGTTGGGACATATTCATTAGCTTGAGGAACTATCCATTTCCTGATGACTTCCTCTCTTATTAGTACATATTAGATCTTTCCAAACATGTCTGCCTTGTTGCCTTCTAATCTGTTCATTGAGGAGAGATGATTTAAATTTCATGTTTGTAGGGCATGTGAGAAGGCTTACACCAGTGAATCACTGAGAAGGAAATATCCCAGTTTGCTGGTAGAAGTGTCAGCTGAATGCAATAGTTTTGGGATCTTTGACAGCACCTTGCTGAAGGTATTGCTGCTGTTGGACACAAATAAGGCAAATGAAACTTTGTTCAGAGGGAAATGATATAATACACCATGGTGGCCAGAATGTATCATTCTTTGTCTTCATAATAAATTAAAACACAGAACTATTAATTTCCTAGGTAACAACAGACATACTGCTTTTGCTCTTGATTATGTACCATACCTCAAAAGAAATAATTTGTCTTCTATATTTAACATCCAGATTTTTTTTCTTGCACAGAAGTTCAAAGAAGATTTCAGTAAGAACTGAAGACTTTGACATTTTCACCACTAAAGGATTTTTTCAGGTGCTTTTGTTCTCAGGTAGAAGAATCTGGCCCCATGCTTCTCACTGGGCAGGGCACATCAAACTGGATCTTCTGCAACTTTCCTGCTGTCCATCGCTCTCACTTTTCAAAGGTGACACCTGTGAATCAGTGCTTCAGGCATGTCACAGTCAGCTCTCCCAGCATTATCAAGATAAAAAAGTCCCACAGGCAACTCTCCTTCAAGCTCACCTCAGCTACTCAGTGGTTCTTCCACTCCCTGCCTCATGTCCTGGTTTGCTTCTTAACCTCCACCCATGAGCTTTTTCCTTCTTTTAGGCCTTTTTGGAGAATGTGACTATTGGTTCTACTATTTTCTTAAAACTCATGTATATAAATTTCCCAAGCTGGCCAATTGTTTTCTCTAGTGAACAAGAATTCAATATAGTACAACATCCAGTCTGCAGAAATACTTTTACAATAATATTTTGCCTACCTCCAGGAGTCATTCATTGTCCAAATGCAACTGTCTTGCACTGCATCCATAAGTTTTTCATCTGTGGATAATGAGTGAGTGTTGCCAATGAATAGCTCAAAAATTTTTATTAACAAATGGGTTGGAAAGGCGGTATTGTGAAAAGAAAGTTTTCTTTTTAAGGACTGCATTTACTTTCACGTAAAATTGCTTCATCTTTTTGTGTCATTACTTTTCTTTGTCATTTTTTTTTTCAAAGCGTATCATCCATCCAGTATAACTGAGCTGTTTCCAAAGGTTAATTTCTCTTGTTCCACATTTCAGGATGAGGTTATAGCTCTAAAATGCTCGTGCCAAATCATTGCTCATGAAAAATATTTTCTTTTCTAGCTATAAAATTGTGTGATCCTGTTATTCTTACCGAGATGAGAATTTAGAAGTGTGCACACCTTCTCAGACATTTCTAAGAGCATAACATGGATGATTTCACAGGAAGAGATGGGCTAAGTGCTCATTACTATTCTTACTTGTCTAAAATATTCCTACTTGTCTACAATATAACTGTAAGCCAAGAGTGGGAGTGGTTTCATTCTGCCTTGAAGAAACAGAGTAGGCCATTACCAGAATAGCTGGTGACACCACTGCCACTGTGGCTCGAGATTATCTAGTGCATAAAGTGTGCATCATCAGGCACTTGTTCAGTTCTTTCCTTTAGACTGCTGTGTGCTGTGAAGCCACTCCAAAAATCTCCAGGGGTGTCTGTGGTGGAAATTCTTGTGCATAAATTGACCCTTCCTCACATTCCAGTGTTCCTGCTTTGATATCCAGTTCTCCTTACCTGCAGTTATGCTGCACCATTGCTGTCAAATTCAAGTATACTAATCTCACTGTGCATCAGAGTTACTCAAAACTTCCTCCTGCCTGAGAAAACTTCCCAGCCACCTTCAAAGTGCTTGTGCTGTAACTTTGAAATTACATTAACCTGGACAAGGCTGCCCCTAGGGAAATCTCACTCTTTATTTCCTTTTCCTCTGTATGAAGTGTTGGATTTGCACCTTTTGCAAATCAACACAAGGCTGCTGAGGACAGAGAAATGGTCTGTTCAAATCCAGATAGGTTCTTGTTCCTGAGGGCAACTGGTCATAGGAAAAGACATCTGAGCTGTTTGGGGGTTTTTGAGCGTTTAATCTATCTGCATCTGTATTTCCACAATCCTGCTTTACCATAAATGAAGAAAATAAGCTTATTGAAAGTTAAAATAATACTTGATCATCTTCTGTTTCCCAGCTTTCTGTCCTTCCAGACAGCTTTGAAAATTTGCCTAAAATTTAAAATCAAAACACACGGCTTCACCTACCATAATGAATGGGAAATATTTGTGCTGCCTACTGGTCCCTGTCCAAAATCTATATTTCACAAGAACTGGCCCACTAAATGGTGAGAATGTTTCCATAGCTATCATCTTTTGTGGGCATAAGGAAGCAGAATTTACAGGGAAGGCTTTGTTCTTTATTAAACTAGCAGATAAAGGTGAAAAAATTAGGTGACATTTCAGGCTCAGAATTCCTTCTTCAGTTCAAACAAAATCATTGCATTCCACCTATAAATATGATTTTCTGTTGTTTGTTTCAGCCCTCTTACTGATGGACAAAGCTGTATGAGCTTGAGCTCTGAAAGGAAGCCGGGCATCACTCCTGTTGATCATTCAAGCTGGCAACTTTGATATCTGGGAAGGACTGTGGCAGCCTAAAAAGTCTCTACCTCTCAGTTTGTGCCTCATTCAGGGATCTCAGTTTTACCCAAAAAAGTTGTTTGAGACAAACACATTTCCAAAACTGAGCTCTGGGATGCATGTGACACAGTCAAATCTCCCAAGACTGTTTTCTGAAGGAATCCATATGCTTGCTACTGTCAACTTTGCTTAATAGCTGTAAAGTTGCATTGATTTTCTCAGTACTGTAATGTCCCAATGACATTAGGCAAGAATGCCTGTACAAGTCTATTACCACATACTCAGCAAGTATTACCAGACAAGAAAGAAGCACAACTCTTCAAGTACTGGGAGAAAGGTTGTCCTAGTTCTTTGGAAATCTTCCTTGTTTCTTCTTTGACCTAGCAAAGACCTAAAACTGGCCAGTGGTTTCTTCAAAGTTTTGCAATCATGAGGCAGGGCCTGGCAGCTTTCTGAACTCACTTGATAAAATGTTTGGAAATGAGATATCAAAAGAAGTGAAGAAGGACTAGCTATATTCACTCATGGTTAAAAAAAAAAAAAAAGGGCCAAGGCTGTGGCCCTCAGTGAGAAACTGAAAGTATGAGCTCACTGTTCTGTGAGGCAGGGGCAAGGTTGTGATGGGGCACATCTGGAGTTTCAAGCAGAGAAGAAAAAGTACAACAAAGATTAGAGCACTATTGTGATATTAGTGGTGTTTCCTTTTTTGCAGCACATGATGCAGAATGGCACAAGGAAGGTGCTTCAGCTCTGGTACTGTATGTCTTCTCCTGTGTGTGGGGGCTGGAAAGGGATCTCTCAGGTGTCCTTGCACAAAGACATCCCTGTCATCAATCTGTAGTGGGCCCAGTTGTGTCAAGTGAACAGACTGTCTGGTACTGATACACAGAAATCTCCATCTGGGGGATTTTTTACAAAGGCTTGTGAGGGGGATATCCTGTATTCCATGTTTTTTTTCTCTACGGCTCCTCTGGCCCCCTCCTCCCACTTCCACACCCTGAGCTCAAGTTTATAAGCCTTTTGAACTATTTTAAAAAATGTACAGCTTGTCCTCTAAGACATAGGAAATTACATTTGATGGTCTATTGTATAAGAATTTCCATATTTAGACAAAAATCAACAGATACAATCTCTGATTTCCTTTCCCCTATACTCCTCATATTTGCCTTCTCTTGCATTGCTTGGTTTGGCTGCTGCCATGGTGTTGCAGAGGCAGATGTCATCAATTAGAAGATGTATTTACACCTAGTGAGAGATATATTCAAAGACCCTGCTCATCCAGATACTGTGTACTCACCCTGGTCTGGGTTGTCTGCCCCACAGCTCACATTTGCTTTTTGATGCTTTTAAAGGTACTTCAAAGATAAGCCTCTACTCAGTCTGTGCAAAATATATGTCACATATAAGAAAATTTTGGCTCCCTGGTCTACAAATTCTGAAGCAGTCTTTCTAAGGCTTTATAAAACAGAGGACATAGATATTAGACTGGATTAATTATGTAGCTAAACTCCAAAAAGGATTTATAAACATAAATTTTTGGTTTCTTATAGTTAACAATTTGGTATAATCATGGTGTAAATTTTCTCAGTGACAGTCAACTCAGCAACAAAACTGATTGAGGAAGGAACTCAGTAACAAGAGCTCAATAACTTTGTAGTAGTTAAACTCATTTGTAGAAATGCTGGAGAGGAACGCTGTGAAGCAGAACAAAGTCAGAATAATGTGTTAAAATATCAATACAATAAAAATTAAGCTTTCTTATTTAAAATTAAATCCCTTAAGACCTTTAAAAGTATGATTCTGGCTAATTTTAAAGCCAAGAAAATGACTGATGAATTCAGCAAATAAGTTAAAAAACCTCCAACCCCCCACGCTTCCAAAAAACCAAAATCCCTATGAAATTAGGGAACAGCTACAATTTATTATTTGCACTTGAGACAGGACTTTGGGCTTTGTCAATTTAGACAAGAAGAGTCATTCTTATACTCAGTTTCCAAACTGTGGGATGGACTTCCTTTGAAACAAAAGACACTTGCTAAGATTCAGTTTCTACTCTGACCACAGAACAGACATTAACCTTTCCTTTCCCAAAACAAACACACATTTTTCTATCCACTGCATACATAAATTTGTTCCTTGGGTGGGGTTTATGAGAAAATACATCACATACAGCAGAATCTGGTCACTCCTTACAGTACAAATTAAAAGCTCCTAAACTTTGACACCCAAAGCGATCCAGGTGCCCATCTCTGACTGGCAAGGATTCCAGTGTAGTTAAAACTTGTCTTTCATGAAGTGTTTAAAAAAATCTGAGGGCTTGAGTCCAAAGGAAAAAAGTTTTGTTGCATTGGATTTTTATTGCAAAATGAGGCAGATCATTATAAATGAAAAGTTAATGCTTTTTATTTTTAACTCTCCAATCTCTCTAAGTATTTAGGATAGCCTATCACTTAGAAAACACATGTAAGGCTTGCAAACTGGCCAATTGTTGTGCAATAGATCAGTTTGTAATACATAGGTTCAGCTAACTTACCCGTATTTTCCATTGTCAGCCTTCTGTTTTATTTATTCGTCTACAAAGAGTATTTTGCGCTGTGAAATACCCATGTAACTACAATGTTTGTATTCACATGGAGAAAATTATAAGCACATGAAAGTAAAGCACATTCCTCATGATCTTTATGCTGCTTGAAGATTAAGAATACAATAGATTAAAAGAATCCAGGAATAAATTGGTCTCTGGGGAGCAGTCACAATATTTGTGTAAGTCTGTGTTGCTTTAATATATAAATTACAAATAAAGATCTAATAGAAATGTTTGAATTTTTTTTAAATACACTAACTATATGGCCTCACCTCCCCCCTTTGGTTTTTATGTTTCAGAAGTAAAGTTGATCAAAAAAGTTTGTGCCATGCATTAAAAAAAAATAAAATAAAAAAAAAAAATCAGAGTCCAGTCTGTGTACAGTAAGGCTGTTCAAGATCTGTAATTTTACAAAAATTAAGAAAGCATTACCAGAAAGACAGTGTTTCCAAATAAATGGATGCCCTTAACACATATTTAGTCCTTATTTGCAGTATTTATGAAGTTTGATTTGTAGATGATCTCAAGACTAATAAATACTTGGGGCTAGAGTAAGTTCACTGTAGTTACATTGATTGGCAGGATCCAAAAAATGACTTTTAACTACTTCCATCAAGAAATCACAACCGACTTGTGACATGAAGCAAAAGTTGTTATGAAAAGATTAACAAAGTTAAAATAAACATTAAATTAACATTTTAGATCTTGTTAAAATACAGTGGAAAAGAGTAGATATTAAAAATTGATCTAATAGGTGCCATGTGGAAAGCAATAGAAATGGCAGTATTACAAAAACCCAGACACACTTCAGAAAGACTTCTTAATTTGATTCTTTTCCTATCGTACCAGCTTGAGAACTGTCTTTATTCTTTTGCTATTAAATAATATTTCAGAAACAAGTAGAGTGAAAATAGGCATCTGTTTCTTTTTGATGGGTCATGAAGCTTTATCTTGCTCTGACTGTATGTCTCTACTCTTACTCAGTTTCAATAGCAACCACCTAAGTTCAAGTTGTATTTGGCAAATACTACCACTCTTCCAGTTATCAGTAACAAGCCAAAAGCCCCAGGGCTGAATGGAAAGATATACCCAGCAGGACTTGACTGTCAAGCATGCACTACTATATCTGCTGCTTTCTGTAGAGTTAAATTATTTGGCATGACGCAAATAAGCCTTTAAGAATATTTTGCTATGGGTGACTGAAACCTGTGAATTAACTTTTGTGATATTGAGAAAACAAAACTAATGTGATGTGATTGGCTGTGCAGGAAATATTTGCTCTGAAAGAAAATTCCCAGTTTGTTCATGCCTACTTGGCCCTGTGAGAGTATTGTGAGATTATGTGTTCTCCTGTCTCACTTTTAAATTTTTTGAATGATTTTAAGTCATCTTCTCTCAGAATCCATGTAATGCCAAGTCACCTAAGGTCCAAATGTTGTTATTCCCTGTGAAAATTCCGAAACTAATTAGTTCATCTGACCACGAATTTGGGAAGAGTATTCTCCTTGGCTTCAGTACTGGTGCCTTCAACCTGACCCAAAAGCTTCTTTGATTGCTAGACTTCATGGCCTGTTAACATCAGCGGGCATAACTGAATCACAGCTCTCTGGGTTTTGAATGCTCATGCATAAATTCAGTTTTTGGTCAGTGCCGTTTTGATGATTTCTGCATGAAGCTCTGTTTTGTGGTGTAGGCATCCCTGCATTAGTTAACACAGAGGGAGCTTGCAAAACAGCCATTGTGAAATGCAGACAGTATTATAACCTGATGTTGTTGGCAATAAATGCCTAATTAGATTCTAGTCCCATACACAGTGCCAAACCCAAATGGTTTCTCATGCATGCACTCTTGTTGTGTGTCATATTTAATTGAATCCTTGGAAGCCATCTAGAATTCTCATCCTGATGACTATAGCCCCAATCTCCTTAAGGGTTAAATCCGCAAATACTGTGGCCAGGAGGAAACTTCAAAGCAGACCTGTTGTCAGCTTTCCCTCCTGTGCATGCTCCAGGAGAGCAGGCCTGCAGTGCCCTTCTGGGATGTTGCTGGGGAGCAACCTCAGCATGGCAGGGAGCACAGTATGTACAGCTTGGCAAATGCTCCCCTCCACCCAGCCACAGACAACCATATTCCTGCAGGATCCTCCCATTCCTAGCAAATATTACCCCTGGGAGTGCAATAATGCTGCTGTGAGCAAACAGAAAATGTGCATGACACTGTTACACTCGCAACATTCTACACACATCTGCTTTATTCTTATTGCATTCAAGAATAAAGACCTAGGTCTTAGACTGCTGTTTTTGTTCAAGTATCTGAGCAAGACTTCTGCAAAAAATTGCTAGCAAGAATTTTTCATTTGCAGAGCAAAGACATATAGACCCATATTTAATACCTAAACAAAACTTTTAGAGTGATATGCCTAAATATCAATTTGAGGAATTAAAAAAAAAATTAGGTAGGAACATTCACAGATTTTTCAAAGGAATTTGAAATGAGGCAGAGGTCCTGAAATGGCTGCTTTCAGACATGAGGAAGTCCAAGGTTGCTGTGACCTGAACTGTTTCTTGAGCATCCTGACCTCAGCAGAGGGAAATGTAAACAAGTTTGATGGTCCTGTCTTCTGGCACAAGTCAAGTACGTTCCTACTGCTTTGGGCTGGGATTTCCTTTGTTGCTGGACATGCTTTGGCCTTGAATAGCTAATCAAGTCATTTTCTAATAATTGCAGCCAGCTAAAATTTCACTGAAGTACAGGGGCAGGGCTGTTTGGTGTATTTTATGAGTTTAAAGAAATGTAGCAAACAAGTCATATTAGACAGAGGTTCATTGAAAAATGAGAACAAGATACTTTTAAATTTTTTTTTCAGGGGCTTGTGCCCCTTACATTAAAAAGCAAATGATTTTGTTTCACATCTGGTTCTGGACAGGCAGAAGTTTTAGTCAGCCTGGCTAGGCAGTCTGGTAGCACACTGGAGAAGGTTCTTTTGTGGAGGTAGAATTTCGGAAATCAAGACAGTTTTGCTAAAGTCTACAGGGAATTTGAAAGATGACGTTCAAAAAGCCACAACCACACCCCTCTTTTAAGGATGATTTATCCATTAAGATTCATAAATTGTCCTGGGAATTTAACTAGGAATTTTGCCTCTGATTCAGGAAGACAGGATCACATTCCCAGTGATTAGCTCACTAAGCTCATCAGAGGCCATTTTCATTCCTTTGTTGCACATGGCTGGTATGTTCATGTCTAACACAGGTGTTTCTGACCATTCATGTTTTCTCTTTTGCAGATACACAAGCTGAAAAAAGTAAATGAGTGATCTCTGTGCAGCTTGTCCCAGTATTTTAGTGAACAGCAAAACATGAGCTCTTTTTTCAGTCAGGTGTTTACTTCTCCCTAATATATCTATCAAGTTTCTTGCATGAAAATTGAGTTAAAAGTACCGCATATGCTGTACAATGCTGTGTTCAGTGCAACTGAGGATCCTGTATTCTCCATTAACTGTGTGATACCAGGAAGTTTACTAAATTATCAGGAAGAGCTCAAACCATTCTCTTAGTTGAGTTTTCCTGGACATTGGGGTGGAGGGGGCAATACAATTTTAGAAATGTGCCTATCATCAGAAACCCCTTTCTACAACTGGAGAAAATGAGGTATAGAAAGATTGAGTAATTATGCTAAAGTCCGTCTTTAACCTGTGAAAAAACAATCAAGGTCAGATGTGATACAGACCTGTAAAGTCGTCTGGGGAAGATAAAGTGTGAATGGTTGTTTTCCTCCCTTCAACTTTTGCAGAATTCGAGGACTTCAAGCACCTAACAGGCAAGCAGCAAAAAGAAACAAATGACTATGATTTTCACGTAGTGACTCAAATTTTTGTATGGGTGGAAACTGAGGTCCCAGAATGGTGGGGAGATCAAATGTATAAATTTGTGGAGAGAAGCAACCAGACTCTTCAATGTAAGAATGTTCATGTGAGCTCCAGCAGTGCCTCACTTGAGGGTATCTGAAGTCTGGGGGGTTGTATGAGGGGGAGGATCACCTGGTACATGCCCTGTTTACTCTTGTGTGCTCTTCTCATCACTCACAGATAGCCACTCCTGGAGATCAGGTCTTAAAAGCACTTTCATTCTGATCCAGTACAGCAATTCCCTTGTTATCTCTAGGTAAGCAATGCTTAGACAGAGATTTATTTTAATGCATCTTTATCTCAAAAGTGCTGTCAGGCAATTTCTAAGTAATTTGAATAATTCCTTTTCACATCCCTAGTAAGCAATGCCAAGGAGCATTTGCTGTTCAGCATTTGTAAAAATGCTGATCTATAATAAGATAGTAATCTGTTCCTTTGCAGCCTGGAAAAAAAAAATTGCCATAAATTCACAGCTGTCTCATGAGGGCTGCAAGGATCAAATGCTTTTTGTTTCTCTCTTTCATCCACAATAGCTTCCTTCACAAACTAGCTGCAGTAAGCAGTGGCACAGCAAGTGAATTCCAAATCACTCCAGGCTTTGTTTGACCTAGAAGTCAATATAAGACAGGGACACAACTGCATTATAGCTTCCTTCCCACAACAGAGCATTGTTTGGAAGCTGCCCAAAGACTATTACACCACGGACTACATTCTTAGCCCAGTGGGTATCAGTTGCCCAGAAAATTGGTTCCCTCATTTGTTAGTTAGAGAACTTTCCAGTTTTATCCAGTCCCTGGAGCTCTGTTGTCTATGTGGTACCATTAGAGTCACTAACCACAGAGATACTCTTATAAACAGACAAATTTTATGTTAGAGAATAAAAATATTCTCAATAGGAACTTTATAACATTTTTAATGACTGTTGATGAAACAGCAGACGCTGCTTTAAATGCTTATTTAATGTTCTCTTCCTCCTTCCTTCCGCTGCACCCAAATTCAATATATTTAGTCTTGTTATCTTTCAAGAAGTAAGAGCAAAAGGAGTACACAGTCACTAGAAATAAGCATCTACAATGAGTGTGCATGTTAGTGACAGGTTATATGTTGTGATTAATACTGTATCAGTCAAAACCATTGTTCATACTGGCAAGAGCATTACAACCTCTTCCTGTTCTCTAAAATAGGAACATGGTCACAAATTCCAGGGTACCAATTGCATTTTCAAGGTTAAGCACACGCTTCACTGTTTCAGAGCTTAAGACTGTAAGATATAATATTTAAACCTAGCTATCAGGGAAGAAAATTTGGGATAATTAATGAGAATTTAATTGTGCAATTAATCTGACTGCTACACAGATTAAGTATCGTAGTCCTGATATAAACCTCTCTTTATCTAATGCTGAACAGTTTTGGCCCTGTTCCAAAGCCCACTGAGGACAGCAGACATCTTCCCAGTGGCTTCAATAGGCTTCCAACCAGGCTGTTCAGTGTTATCTATTTATAAATTATGTTTACTGAACTTCCTTGCATTTTTACAGTACCTGAACAGCTGCTAATTAACCACATAGGGGTATAATGGAGAACATTTACCTGAAGGGTGGGATACCTCTGCTGTGGCTTGGGGCAGAAAGTTCAGGCTTGGCTCTGACAGCAGCTTCCCTGGGGCAAAGTGCCAGGCTCACTTCAGCAGGTCCAAATCCCTGTGAGAAGAGGGAGGAGGGAGGCCCTGCCCTGCTAGAACAGGCTGTCAAACTGCTCAGGAAATGGCTTTCAGTCCTGGCTCCAGTTACTGAGAGTTTCTATGAAGATGTTCAATTTTAACATCCAGCCCAGAGAATGGTCCTAAGAGAGTGGGTGGTGGGCTCACTGGCTTCCTTTGCTTTCCAGAGCTGCTGCTTGGACCCCACCCTGTGCAAAATATAGCCTGGAAAAGGAAAGTGGGCTCATAATATCCAAGTGTCCTTGTTTCAGGCTTCCTTGCCTTTCCCTAGCATCCCTGTGAGGCATCATAAAAATCAGTTGTGCCCTGGGTTTGTGCTGGGCACGGGCACTTGCAATACTGTGTGGAAGAGGCCTGGGCTGACTGTGGTCTCTGGAATGTTCAGGCTGGGCACAGGGAGCATGGGCTGCTGCTGCTCCCAGGGACACTCTGGCAGCTCAGGCAAGGACTGTCCCAGGTCCTGTGTCTGGGCTGGGTAAAGGTGCAGTGTGGAGTATTCCTGTGTGAAGTGCTTCCAGGTGACTAGTGGAGAAGATGCAGGGATGTAGAGGGGCTCCCTATGCTCTGAAATGTGAAATTGTTCCACAGCACTCCAGATGGGAGATGAGAGGTACATTTTGCAAACTAAAATATTACCTAACTTAATAAAATCCCTGAAATTATGGGAGTTTCCTAACAAAGATATGGCAATTTTGGTGATTGCAGTAATTCTTGCTTTGCTACTCAAAAGTGACATGAGCCTGTACAAGTACACTGCCATGAGTATCAGATTTGGAGGGTCGTTTTTACTTCCTCTGACTAGTCCTTATGGAAGACCATAAAAGTGTATCACAAATAGAGATCAGTTTCTGTCCATGAAGATTTATTAACCCAGTTTGGAAAAAAAAGGTATTAAATAGCCAACATCATAGATATGATATATTAGTGGGTATCCCCTACCTATAAGCACAGTAGTTTCACTTCCTCACTTGAGGATGGAGGAGCAGATTTACAGGTCTCTCAGGAAGACAGATTTAGATGCTGGCATTTACCCAACATGCATGGTCTGCTAACTTTAATAATGTTTCATTGTCCCTGGGAGCTCACAGCTTCCATGGCTGACATTTTTGGGATCATATGAGCATGCAGCAGCGCAGTTTCCTAGGGACTAGAGAAAAGGTGACTGTGACCTGTGGAGGAAGCACAAAATGATGATTCAGGGCTTGCTAATTTTAGAAGGAGTTGTCCTGCCTACCAGCGAGCTGGCAACTGCGGTCAAAAGAAGCAGGTGTTGCACTTTTCCCATGTTGTCACTGGTTGTTTTGTCTGGAGACTTCAACTCCGAACAGGAATTGTACTGAAAGGATGATCATATGCATGAATTTCAGACTTCTTAGTACTACATAAGTCAAATATGTTGCATTTTAGAAGAGGTGATGTCTGCGAGAGAATGGAAATATTCCTCTCAAAAGTTACTGCTTGGCCTCAGGTCAATGTCTCCTGCAGGAAAGGACGTGCTCCAACCACCTTTCTTCCATTGCTATTTTGATGTCACAGGTTTGAGGATATTTCTTACTGTTTTCTCTGAGCAAAGTCTCATGTCTTGACACAGGCAGATGAAGCAATCATCTTTCCAAAGTCTGTCTGGTGAGACCTGGCTCTAGAGCACCCATCCCAACTTCAGCCACAGAGGCTGGGCTGTGCCTGTAGCTTCCTACCTGTGGTGGTACTTTTAATAGCAGATCACAGTGTGATCTTACAGCTCAAAGTTCTCATTGCCACAGACTAATTCCTTCTTACCATTCTTTTTAACGTTTAAAAACACTCTCTGGATCATCAATATATTCCTCTCCTAATATGGCCTAGATGACTCAAGGCAGAGAAAGTAAGCTGTAGGCTTTGCACTTCTGTCCTGCCAGCTGGAATCCAACAGAGATGACTTGTTCTCATCATCAGCTCTCAGGAGCGTGAACTGAGTTTTCTATTTCCCATATGACTTACTACAGTGCCAGCTTTTGCACGATCTGCTATGTCTTTCCAGGAGTGGTAGCAGGGATTAGGTGTCTCATTGGGCATATGCATCCTCATAATAAATAGGCCAGGCATGACTTATGCTGAGAGCAAATATATATGGGGAAATTTGTCCCACTCTGCACCAATTAGGTCAGGCTGTCACACAGATAACTAAGAATAGCAGTGCCATGCAGTCAGTTCGAGTGATGACTCAGAAGGTGCTTTTTTAGCTGAAAAACGTTCCTCAGAGCTGTCACTGAGGGTGATAGAGGCATGAGGAGCATAGCAATAAAATCTGGCCTTTTCATTTTGCTTTTAATTATTTGTCAACTTATACATTTCTTTATGCTCATCATGAAGAGATTATTTTTACACATTTATTTTTAGCAGCAAGTTCAGTGCCCTCTTGTCCTTGAAAATTGTTTAACATAAAAAGATACAGAGGAAGAAAATAAAGCTATGCATTAGCATTGCTTCATAGGTTACTCATGTACTTTGAAATTTTCAAGAATATACAAGCAAAATCCTCCTCCTTCCTTTTCCATCAAACTTCCTGTTTCACATAAGAGATTTTTTATTTGCCCCTGTTGCAACTGGCAGGGTGGAAATGAATGGTGTATCTCAAGACAGCAAATATTGTTGCAGGTTCCAGGTACGTTCAGGGTGGAGGCTGAAAAGCAAATGTTTTTGATGTCATGGGTCATGTAGGGTCTTTAAGTGTCTGCCTGTCTAGCTACAGGTAGTAACTGTGGGATGCTGAACTATATACTTGCTCTGAACGTGGAAATTTCTCCCATTTCTTAGCACCATGCTGACTTTTCTGTGTGGTAATAAATCATGTCATTAATTTTGGAAAGCATTAATTCTTAATGAATATGTTTCTCTAATCAGCCACCAACCCAACTTCAATAGAAATATGCTGTAATGCCATTTATTGTCTTCAAAAACTTTGTGATTCATGTTTGGTTAACTGCATCTTCCCCAAAACAGCTTTAAAATAAAAGAATAAGTACAATCAAGAGAGTCCCTAGCTTAGGGTACATGTGACTTTTTAACATAGGCCTTAATCCTGGGCACTGAAGCACTCACATGATTATTTAATACGTATTTAAAATACCAAGAAAAGTACATGACTCTGTAATCACTGATTTACTATTTTCCTCTCTTGTAAAAAACCCAGCACTTTATATGTGCAGCTGCTTTGTCTGATTTTCTGGGACATTGTTTGCTGCTGGATAGGAAATTAATTTTATAATCTGGGATTTATTCTCTGCCAAAATGGGCTCTTTTTTCTGATTTCATCCAATACCTATCCTTCCAGTATACTTTTAACTGGACAGTGGAAACCAGTTGAAAGCTTTCTTAGACAACCAGCTATAAAATAATGAATATATGAAGACATCATATTGAACATGCTGGTCTGCATTAGCACATGAATCACGCTGAGGTTTTTAACATGCTTTGTGACACAGCTTCTGTTCACAGACCCAAGCAGTGGAGATGAAGAGAGGTGCCAATGGCTTCCATACAGTGAAAGGTCAGTGATACCACACACCCAGAAGGTGCTGCAGACAGCCTTGCTAGCTGCAATGCCATCTTCCTGGGCACCCAGGGAAAGGGAATTACACACAAAATGTCTGTAAATGCTGCTGTTACCTTGTAATACAGACCAAAGTCCTATGCTGATAGATAAGGTTAATGTAGCCTCCAAAGACTGTTTTTAGGGTCAGTGTGTCTGTGTAACTTCTCACTTGGGTCTGAACTGAGGAGATCTTTATCCCAGACAGGTCTTAACAGGAACAGTGATATAGGCATGGCCATTGGACATCCAGCTTCACAAATTCTTGGCTTTTCATGGCAAACTACCTTAGACCTGTTCAGTCTCATTGTTCCGGAAGAGTCTGGCAACAAACAATGTGTGGTGTGCTCAGAAAATACATAGACTGATCTTGTTCATGGCTTTTTAAATGTCCTTCTACATCCAAACGCTATTGTTGATTTTTATGATTTAATCTAATTCTTTCACTTCCTTTCCCAAACTGCTGTGTTTCAGTGAGACTTTATGAATCTCTATCACATACTGGCAGACCTTTCAAATACAGTCTCAGTGAATACTGTTTCAAAATGCACAAGCACACACAGTAAACAGAAATAGAGAAACAAAGAAAGGAGAATTCCTAGACTTGTCATACTGGCAGGCATAGTTGATCTTTCAATACACACAGTGGATTCAGAAGCCTGGGAAAGACTTGCCAAGAAATAATAGACAACATATTAAATGTCAGGCTTCTTTTTATAATAGAGCTTTCAGTACAATAAGACTCATACAGTCCATCAATGCCATCACGTAACACTCTATATGTCTGTAAAAGTGAGTTTGTCAGGCTTTTGTGTTGAGTCAATCAACTTTCTTTTCACTTCTTTTTTTAACTTTATTTAGACATGTTTATTACTTTGCTCCTCTGTTCTTAAAATTGCCTCCCTCACAGTACTATTAATATCTCAGAGCCTCAGTTTCATAAAAAAACTCCAAAACAACCAGTGAAAAACAACAACAAAATAACCCGTAATCTGTTAGCAGAGAAAGGTTGAAAATGTGGTTGCTGGCAATGTAGGGACTAGATCTAATGAAAGGGCTGTGAAATACTGTGGGTCTGGACAGGTTTTTAGGGGTGTATATTTGGGCCTGATGACAATGAAATAATGAGGGCTAGTTAAGCATTTCTGAGAGTTGGGATTTCTATGCAATGGCATGCAACATGTGCTAGATTTGCACTTCTAGAAATCTTCCTTCCCCCAAGGTGGCATCAGGTCTGTTGTTAATCTCCTCTCCCTCTGTACTACATAAAAGGCAGCTGGCTGTGTTAAAACATCCGCCTGGAGAACAATATTTCAGCTTCCTCCAACAACATGTTGTCTCAGAAGTCTTTTAAAATAGTTTATAAAATTTCCAATAGACACAGCAAAACAGTAAGATGATAACTTCAGAAAATCATCAAAAGCAAACTAGGAAATGAAGCTTTTTAAAAAAATGTGGGGTATGAATGAAGACTATCTATGCCCTTTTTTGTGTAGAGGATGAAAACATTTTGTAGCTGGGTAAGCTGGAGCTGTGCTGGGACTCTGTCAAGTTACCACTAGTGTTGCCTACTTTTAGTAATAGCAGCTCCATGTCCACCAACTGGATGTGTCACACACATTGTCTTCAGTTTTTCTACAAGTGATAGGAAATATTTGTCACAGGTTTTTACCTTCATGATCTCCTAAATACATTTTTAGGGTGTCTGTCTATCGGTAATATTGTACATAGTTTAACAAGGCCAAGTGCAAGGTGCTGCACCTGGGTCAGGGTCAACACAGACTGGATGAACAGATCAAGAGCAGCCCTGCTGAGAAGGACTGTGGGGTGCTGATGGGTGAGAGGCTGGACATGACCCAGTAAATGGACTTTTACAACTGTTGTTTATATTTTCATCAGAGCATTTTTTCTTTTTCAGTTACAAGTAGTATGGGTTTCTTTCATTCTTTCACTGAACTTTATCTTCAAGGTGCCCTAATCTGGAGTTTGTGGCCTCTCCATTTTAATTCAAAACTACTTTCTTCCATGAAAATTTGGTAATGGGGAATCCTCTTATTCACTCTGTTCTCTCCAAAGTTCACAGGACATACTTTGTCCTGTGTATAAGCTACCATATAAGAAATTCCACACTCTCAATTTTATTCTCTTTTCTGACTTAGAGATGGGGCAACTGAGAGGCATTTTAAAAACTTTTATTTCATTTTCAGTTTCATGTGAAGGGTGAGACAATACAGATGTTATAATTCACGCTATTACAATTAGAAGCCAAACTCTTTCCTAATTACAATACATTATAAGTGCTTTTTGGCCTATCAGCTTTTGCCACACAATGCCATTAATGCTTTTAAGCCAATCATCTAAAATTACTCCTTGTGGGTCCTACTGCAATGCATCTTTCATAGTTTTATTTCTCCAGAGTATCTAGTCTTATTTGCAAGGGCATAATTTGAAACTTTTTTCTAGTTCCATTCCTCTCTCTACAATGTTCATCCCATTCCATGGCATTTCTAAGTCAGCATTTTCTATCTTGAAGTTTGCATACAGATACATACTATGTGAACCTTCTGTCAGGCTTTGAGAATTTTCTACAAATCCATTTCCCACAAAAGTGTAAAACCAGTGCTGAACATAAGTGGGATCTTTGGAAGAATTATTTTCTACCTTTTCCTGTTCACTAAGAGTCCTTTTAAATGACTGATTAATGATTTTTCCCTCTGAGTATTTTCAATCTAACAAAGTACTACTTTCTAACAAATGTGGCCATAATTTTTGTTATTATTTTTCTTTTTCTGATTGGAGAACATTCACAGGACAAAAACAGTATGGTGTATTTCAGTATTTTTATACAGAAACTTTATTTTTGAACAAAAAATAGTGTTCTTATTAAGCATTTATAAATAGCTTTTATTTCCTGCCTACAAACATTGCATGGAGTTACTCTTTGACCATTCATCCATCTTGGGTTTCATGCCTTATGCAGAAATAATATGTGTTGGATTTCATATGTTGGAGCCTTCCGTTGCCTGAGGGCTGGATTTCCTGCTATTGTTTGCCACAGGTGACTGTGTACACTCAATTACCATGCTGAAGACTAGTGTTGTCTGAGGTGCCTTCTGGCCCAGTACCTACAGAGCCAGACTCCAAGGCACATCCTTTTGTTTGGATTAATAGTGGAAAAATAGAAAATACTGGTTTTTTTCATTGAAAGGGTTTTCTTCCTCACTTTGAAATCAATGTCAGCTTTTTTATATGATTAAGAGCTAATTCCTGAAGTGTCTTGGGATTGTCATGCTGACTTAAGTGGAAAAGAAAAGCAGTGATCTTTCAGTGTGTTCAAACAACAAACAAGTCAGTACAAGGTCTGTACTTATGGGTTCTCTACAAAATGACATACAAAACAATTTTCCTTTCTGCATCTTGACACTCCATCCTTTTCACCTGTCTGCCACAGCTACCATTCACTTGTGGTGATCAAACTGTCATGTTCTAGTTTCCACCTTTATGAATATGACTCAGTTGTCCTTGGTGAGTCTGGTTGTGAAAACAGCACAGTCAAAAGTGGTTTGCCTTGCTGTGGATACACAAAGTTGGATCAGATCTGCTCAAGAAGATGACAGAAGAGCAAATGTTGTGCTGATGGTGAGACAGAGGACATGTCTGCCAAATCTAGTCTGCTTTTTTTCATGAGCATCATTTCCCAGATGCTGTGATTAGCAGCTACCAGTGGTTGCTTGTTACATTTTGGATATTCACCCACTTAGATGTAGCTTGGCTGTGCCAGCAGGGGAGTGAACCCCACTGTTGGACAAACCCCAACAGAAGTAAGTTCTGAAAAGATGAAAGGAATCAGTTTTGCAAGGACAAGTGGGCAGCCTCACCTTTGTGAATATTCTCCAGCCCATGGAAATTGCTTGTATTTACTTTATAATCTCTCTCAGTTACAACCAGTGATTATAAAAGGAGCAACTTTTTCTCCATTACTACTTAGCTGCCACACAGCAGGAGATCTGTCTTCTGAGAGCCAGGTATGATATTCTGATTCCTTGTACCATCAATTCCTTGGGACAGAAACTGTCCTCTCTGTCAGTGCAGTTTAGTGTGAAGGGTGCTAGTCCTGATTTCATTGTATTGTTACAGTTGGATTACAAACATCTTTCACATTTAGCCAGAAGATCTGATAACAAATTGCTCTGCTTTCATATTGCTAGCAACAAGATAACTCCATCAGATAATACATCCTTTTCAGGAATGTTTGTTTAAATAGTCATCTTGTACTTTTTGTCTTATTAGTGTAGGGGGCTATTCACATCCAAGAGAGAAAATAGGAATATATTTAGAGGAAAAACATCACATGTTTTGATGGAAAAAGGCATCTTTTCTGCAGAAATTGTAGATGAAGTTCCCAAAAGGTTGAAGAATTGTTCTATAGTCTATGGACAGATATCAAATACATGAGAAAAAGAAAACCCAGTGTTATTTTCAATTAACTGTTGTTAAGAATTAACAATATATATTGTTGAGTCTTTACTTTTCCACATACTCTTACTAAACTCACTTTTTTGAGAGCTCTTGGGGTTTCTGTAAGACCAAAGATCAGGCAGATGTCATAGGAAAGCCTCAGAAAGAAAGCCTGAGGATGTGTAGGGATATAGTCTTACAAAGCCTTCATGGTTACCTCTTCCCCATCAATCATTGCACAGGAGTCAATCACGCTAATTACTGCATTTTAAGCTCATGGATTTCCTGGGCTAAGTAAGGAAAACTAATGGATTGCTTGGGTTAACTAAGGAAAACTAATGGATTGCTTGGGTTAACTAAGGAAAGCAGGTTTATGCTCACTTTCTACCACACATTTAGATTCTAAAAAAGTTACTCCAGGTTTTCTGTCTTTTGGCCATGTCCTCTCTTTGTCACAGTTTGAGAGACTGGGCTTGTAAACAGTAGGAGTACATCAGCCCTGTGCGTGTGTTTGTTTATGTGTTATGAGAAGGATGTGTGTGGAAAGCCATGTGAATTGCAAAGGGTAGTGTCANAGTGTTCTTATTAAGCATTTATAAATAGCTTTTATTTCCTGCCTACAAACATTGCATGGAGTTACTCTTTGACCATTCATCCATCTTGGGTTTCATGCCTTATGCAGAAATAATATGTGTTGGATTTCATATGTTGGAGCCTTCCGTTGCCTGAGGGCTGGATTTCCTGCTATTGTTTGCCACAGGTGACTGTGTACACTCAATTACCATGCTGAAGACTAGTGTTGTCTGAGGTGCCTTCTGGCCCAGTACCTACAGAGCCAGACTCCAAGGCACATCCTTTTGTTTGGATTAATAGTGGAAAAATAGAAAATACTGGTTTTTTTCATTGAAAGGGTTTTCTTCCTCACTTTGAAATCAATGTCAGCTTTTTTATATGATTAAGAGCTAATTCCTGAAGTGTCTTGGGATTGTCATGCTGACTTAAGTGGAAAAGAAAAGCAGTGATCTTTCAGTGTGTTCAAACAACAAACAAGTCAGTACAAGGTCTGTACTTATGGGTTCTCTACAAAATGACATACAAAACAATTTTCCTTTCTGCATCTTGACACTCCATCCTTTTCACCTGTCTGCCACAGCTACCATTCACTTGTGGTGATCAAACTGTCATGTTCTAGTTTCCACCTTTATGAATATGACTCAGTTGTCCTTGGTGAGTCTGGTTGTGAAAACAGCACAGTCAAAAGTGGTTTGCCTTGCTGTGGATACACAAAGTTGGATCAGATCTGCTCAAGAAGATGACAGAAGAGCAAATGTTGTGCTGATGGTGAGACAGAGGACATGTCTGCCAAATCTAGTCTGCTTTTTTTCATGAGCATCATTTCCCAGATGCTGTGATTAGCAGCTACCAGTGGTTGCTTGTTACATTTTGGATATTCACCCACTTAGATGTAGCTTGGCTGTGCCAGCAGGGGAGTGAACCCCACTGTTGGACAAACCCCAACAGAAGTAAGTTCTGAAAAGATGAAAGGAATCAGTTTTGCAAGGACAAGTGGGCAGCCTCACCTTTGTGAATATTCTCCAGCCCATGGAAATTGCTTGTATTTACTTTATAATCTCTCTCAGTTACAACCAGTGATTCCAAAAGGAGCAAATTTTTGTTCATTACTACCTCACTGACAAACTGCAGTAAATCTGCCTTCTTGGAGCCAGGTATGATATTCTGATTCCTTGTACCATCAATTCCTTGGGACAGAAACTGTCCTCTCTGTCAGTGCAGTTTAGTGTGAAGGGTGCTAGTCCTGATTTCATTGTATTGTTACAGTTGGATTACAAACATCTTTCACATTTAGCCAGAAGATCTGATAACAAATTTATCTGCTTTCATATTGCTAACAACAAGATAACTCCATCAGATAATACATCCTTTTCAGGAATGTTTGTTTAAATAGTCATCTTGTACTTTTTGTCTTATTAGTGTAGGGGGCTATTCACATCCAAGAGAGAAAATAGGAATATATTTAGAGAAAAAACATCACACATTTTGATGGAAAAAAGCATCTTTTCTGCAGAAATTGTAGATGAAGTTCCCAAAAGGTTGAAGAATTGTTCTATAGTCTATGGACATATATCAAATACACAAGAAAAAGAAAACCCAGTGTTATTTTCAATTAACTGTTGTTAAGAATTAACAATATATATTGTTGAGTCTTTTTACTTTTCCACATACTCTTACTAAGTTCACTTTTTTGAGAGCTCTTGGGGTTTTTGTAAGACCAAAGATCAGGCAGATGTCATAGGAAAGCCTCAGAAAGAAAGACTGAGGATGTGTAGGGATATAGTCTTACAAAGCCTTCATGGTTACCTCTTCCCCATCAATCATTGCACAGGAGTCAATCACGCTAATTACTGCATTTTAAGCTCATGGATTTCCTGGGCTAAGTAAGGAAAACTAATGGATTGTTTGGGTTAACTAAGGAAAGCTAATGGATTGCTTGGGTTAACTAAGGAAAGCAGGTTTATGCTCACTTTCTACCACACATTTAGATTCTAAAAAAGTTACTTCAGGTTTTCTGTCTTTTGGCCATGTCCTCTCTTTGTCACAGTTTGAGAGACTGGGCTTGTAAACAGTAGGAGTACATCAGCCCTGTGCGTGTGTTTGTTTATGTGTTATGAGAAGGATGTGTGTGGAAAGCCATGTGAATTGCAAAGGGTAGTGTCATCGTTTACAAGTTATTTCCTTTAATGAGTACTTCTATTCAAATCCAGATGGTGCTTGGAGAATTTTCTGCTATTGAAAAAAGACTTCCCTTCCTCTTGGCTGTGGTACATCCTTGCACCACACCTGGGAGTGACGCTGGTCACATTTCCATTGCCTGGCTTTGGATCTGAATGTTCCACCGTGTGATCACAATGTGGATGCTCAATTCAAATCCCTAGGGTGATGTTCCTCTTTTCTCTGGGATATAACACCATGCTGTTGTTGAACTCTAACATCATTTCCATGTTTCCCCCTTTCCCAGTCTGCTGAAAGTTCTCTCAACAGACTTACCAAGAGAGGAGAAACTCATTGCAAAGACTGCTCTTGAAAGTCCCGAGTGATCTCCCGATGAAAGGTCTGAAATGAAACTTGAGAATCTTGTTTCTATTTTTTGTTGCTAGTTTCTGAGTAGAAAAACTGCAGTATTTTTAGAAACACTGAAGAACAAAGATTTAAAGTTAGTTTTGCTTCCAGTATTTTGAGTATTTGTCAGTGTCAGAAGAGATGAGTGGGGATACAATCACTATAAAGTCACGCTAGGTTATTCTGATTCATGTGAGTTTCCTGGGACCCCAAACTAGGTTATGACAATACAACAACATATTTCATCTAGTCAGGAAGGACTTTCTAGTTCCCCAGATTACCACACATTTTCCTAACACTGCAATTGAAAACAAAATTAAGCTACTTATGTGTTAGGATAGGAAATCAGCTGGAAAGCAGCCATCAGTGCTGCCCAACCACTTAGCCCAAGAAGCAAGACCGGCTGTCAAACCTTTTGAAGGGGCAGGAAGCAAGGCAGTAGTGAGACAGCACAGGCATGCAGAGGCAAAAAACCAGCACCACGTTTGACCACATATGCCTGTATGTGATCAGGACCATGCTTTCACAGCTGAGTGGAGGGAAACAGATCATCTTCTTTGCTCATCTCAGTAGATGATCTTCAGTCATGTTAACAGAATTGATCCTGTCTAGAGAACATGGATTGAATTACCCAGATGGGTACTGTGGTGTGTCACTGGCACAGTCAGAGATGTGTGAGGGTTTTCATTGCATCACCAGCACATCACCACTCTCCAGCTGTATGATCCTTGGGGTTCTTACACCAAAGAGAGCTCAGCCACAGACCTGTCAGTCAAAATAGCGGTGAGAGCTACCAAACCTTCAGCTCAGTGAGCTGTTCCATCAAGTATCAGACAATAACATAAATCCTTTATCAGGCAGTGAAAAAAAGCATGTTTCTAAGCTGTTATTCATCTCTAAATGATATTTAAAATAGGTCAGTTAAAGTATTATCTGAAGGTGTTTGTCATTCTCCAAGAACTGTAGTAGGGATGTATTTCAAATGTTGATGTCCATGGTGGGTTAGGGGAAAATGTCTACACTGCACTGAGGAGATCAGAGGCCAGGATTCAAGAGGAGAGGAGTGTTAAATTCAACAATTCACTTAGATTCAGATAAGTAGTATACATGTTAAAATTCACTGTGAAACCAGGGCTTCACTGAGGCATGGCAACATACAGGAAGATATGGCTGAGTCACAGAAGGCAGAAGAGGGATATCTATCTGGGTTTACTGAATTCAGGGGCCCCACAAAGGTGAGGCTGATGCAAATCTCTTCCTCGGGTACAGTCAGCAGCAAGACTGACCAAAAGGTGCACCTGGCCACACACATGCTACACATACACCTATATGCACGACCTGCACAGACTGAAACACTCAGGACTCACACAAACAAGGACAGGTTCTGTTCTGTTTCTCTCCCTGCTGACTAGGATGAAGGTGCATGATGGGACATTGGGTTAAACCAATCATTTAAGCAGGTATGGAAAATATGGAGTTAGAAAAAGAGGCAGAGAACAGCTGGTGCAATCTGTGTGTTTGGTAAAAACAGATGTGGGGACAGTGCGCTGGGAGCAGTGTGGGTTGCCAGGAGGAACAAGCATGAGCTATAGGCAAAATGGTAATCCCCCTGTGTTCATGGCCACTCATCTAAATGCTATGTAGAGGATTTACTTTGTTTGGTGGTTTGGTTTTGTGTGGCAAAATAGATTCTAAGATGGTGTTTCCATCCTGCTCTGTTGCACCAGAGCAGGATGCTGCAAGCTTGCTGGGGGAACCCTGCCAAATCCCTCCCTCTCTAGCCTTCCTGGGTGGGAATGGATGTAGTCAGGCAACAGAAACTGCATTTGCAGCCTGAGTGTGGGCACATCCCAGACCTTTGTCCATAAGAGGTGCAGTACTGCAGGTGCACAGGGCACAATCTCACATGGGGAAAGCAAACTGGCTGTGACTGCTACCTGGAGCAGCACACATCATGATCAGGGGGTATCAATCCACTCCAGCCTCAACACTGCAGGGCCTTTTTCAGAGAGCCACTTTTGACTGGGCTAATTGCTGTCTTCCATGCTGGATATTTTTCAGGAATTGTATTCTGGCAGTGGCTGGTGATAGTCCCTCATCAGTCTGTCTCAATGAACTCTGCCTCCAGAACGTGCCTAGTAGATATCCAGCAGTAGCTGACAACAGTAGAGGTAACTGAATTTTTCTGAGCAGTAAGAAATAACCTTGGTCATTTCCCTTATCACTTTTATTATTTTTTAAGATATTCATTCTGAGAGCACAGCCTTACATCAAAAATATAAATCATATTGATGTTCCTGTGTTGATAATCAGGAACTGTCAGGGTGGTTTCCAAGCTGGTTTTAGATGGAAGAGCTGTTGTTGACGTGGAGCTTGAGAATATCTTTAGTCCATCATATGTGTTCTACCCTGAAGTGCTCATAGGTATCATACAGGCAGATTCTGAGAATTCAGAGCTTATGGATTTCAGGGAAGAACTCTATTTGGGGTACAGTTAAAATTAAGTCCAAAAAGTACATTCTTCAATTGTTTTCACAGGGCCCTATGAATAATCTGAAACTTTTATCAAAGAACAATATAGCAATTCTTTCCTGATCCTAGAAAAACATTGGGAAGATGACACTTCACAGATCACTAGAAGGGACCCACAATGATCACCAAATTAAATTCTTGAGTGAATGGCCAATATAGGGATTGAATCCACAGCCTTGGTCTTATTAGCACCACACTCTAACCGAGTTAATCACCACCTGATCCATAACTGTGTCAGGGTGGCAAGCATAGTTTTTTCAGGAGATACATTATCTTCTGCTTTGCAAGTGCTTCATTAACTCTGAAACAATGAGAGATTTAAGTTTTTTTTATGTAATTTCAGATTTTTTCTCTCTCTCTGTCTTCTCTTTTTTTTTCTTTCCTCTTAAGCGATCTAACATCCAGCTGCTTGTATACCTTGCACAAAGGAGTGCCAATATGATGTCAATATGTTTCAGGTACAAGCAACTTCAATCTCCAATTTTTTACACCAAATCAGTTAAAAATATAAGTAGTAGAAGAAAATCAAGACTCTTGTGCTGTAGTTCTTGTTCAAACTGCANATAAGTAGTAGAAGAAAATCAAGAGTGTTGTTTGTGCTTTGAGTATTCTACTCTTGTGCTATAGTTCTTGTTCAAACTGCGTCTTCTTCATGTACTGATGTGTTGCCCTGTGAGAACATGTACTTGTGAAGTCAAGGAAAGGTGCACTGAATGATGACTCTCACAGCAAGTACTAAATAGGTGAGTTAGCCTCTGCTGCATTGGCTCCATGACAGTTCCAGAGGTGGAGAATAGGAACTTGGTCCTGTATCCCTGAATGTGTATGAATAGGTAGTTCTATGTGTGTGTAGATATACATTTATTGCACATCTCACCTAGGAAAGATGTGCAATAAATTAACATGGTGCATTTACCTTGGTGAAATTCCAAGGGCTTTGGTGTGTTACTACAAGCCTTCTGTGCCTTTGACCAGTCTCACTTCCCTGAATCTCTTCTCCCTATTAATGTCACATTTCCATTTAAAGAATGTTTTGTAGGCCTCATTGCTTTTCTCTGAATTGTCTCCATTGATCCATTCATTTTGCATGGCATTGACCAGACATGAGAATGCATCCCAGGAGCTTTAGTAGTGACAAGCAGAGCATGTGGATGGCTGCAGCTTGCTGGCTATCCTCTGGACTATGCATTCCCATAGGATGTTTTTACTTTTTGGTAAGGCCACATTCACCACTCACTTTCAGTCTGTGATCTGTTGTAAAGCCACAGTGTTTGCTCTAGTTCTTGGTGGTTCTTCATCTGGTGTTTGTGCTTTTATTTATATTGCCTAGTGTATTTTTTCCCTCTTAAATGTCCCTCTGCCTTTTCAAACTATTACCTAGTTTTGTTGAGATCATTTGAACCCTGCCCTCTGGTATGCTTGTATTTTCTCTGTACATTCCACAAATAGTTACATTGTTATTACTGAGAAGATGGAACAGGACTGGACCAACACAAATCCGTGAGATACATCCTTCCACTTTGAACCCTTGGCTGGTGAAGTATGGTTTTTGCATCAACTTGTACTCTCTCTGTAGCAGCAGCTTTATCTGGTCTAATTTATTGCATATTTCTAGACACAGTATCATAGAATGGTTTGGTTTTGAAGGGATCCTGAAGATCATCCAGTTCCAAACCCCCTGCCATGGGCATGGACACCTTTCACTAGACCAGGTTACTCAAAGCCCCATCCAACAGGGCCTTGAACATTTCCAGGGATGGGGCATCCACAACTTCTCTGGGCAACCTGTTCCAATGCTTCACTACTTTCACAGTAAAGAATTTCTTCCTTATGTACAATCTAAGCCTGTCCTCTTTTATTTTAAGGCCAGGTCCCCTTGTCCTGTCACGGCATGCCCTTACAATAAGTCCCTTTCCAATTTTCTTGTAGGCCTTCTTTTAGGCCAATGTCTTTAGTCATATTGTTAAAACCTTTCAGAAGTCATCAGAGGTGACTACTACTCTTCTTCTTCCATCCACAAGACTTGTCACCCTGTGAGAAGAAAAGGAGATAGGTTTGAAATGCCTTATCCAAATAGCTTTAAAAAAATCTTCTTCCTTGACGCTACTTTTCCGAAGTCATTAACTTAGACCATAGTGATTGCCTTTGTATTTCACAACATGCTCTCTGCCCAACTGGAGACAGAGCCAGGATAAACTGTTATGATGCTTCTTGATTACACCAAAATCCCCAGAAAAGGGAAGCACCAGGAAGACTCTTAATCTTGGCTCCTGTGCTCCTAGCCAGAGGGCTCAGTTCTTATCTGGAAAGCACAGACATTTATGCACCTAACCTTTCATAATCTGACTGCTCTATCTCTTGTTAAATTAAATTAAAACATTCATGTTGACCAAGTAATTAGGGCCTTGAATATCATGTCTTACAGTCTCAAACTGCTTTATAGTCTTTTCTTTTCCCACAGTTCATATGGAGAGGAGGTTTGTGAAGGAATTACAATGCATTTACCCATACAGATCCGTAGGAGTCAGTAGGCTATAAAACTCTGAATACAATATGGTACAAGATACAAGAAAGTGGCACAATGCCACAGAAAGGTGTGAACCTCTGCTAGGAGATTGTATGAGAAGACTGAGGGCCCCACCTTCACTGTCTTGCAGATTTTTTCATATCAAATGTGCAGAGCTTCGAAGTAAAACTTACATGTATATTTTAGATTTTTTAGTTTGGGAAATTTGTACTAGGATCTGAGATAAATGAGACTGTTGTTGTCATGTGTAAGTATTGTGCAGTAGCAAGACACATTTCATATCTCCCCTTTCCTGTAATTATGCCTACAGATTTCCAAAGCAACCCTAACTTCTGTCAGATTTGATGCAGGCATGTCCCACCGCTCCACTGTGTCTCCTGATGCAGCTTTAGCTGTGAAACCATGCCAATGAGCTTGAAAGACAAGATGAATCCTTGCAGTGTTTTTGACCCCATTGCTGACACAGGAATTCTTATCCTACAGGATCAGTACATGTCACAAGGGAGTGTGACAAGGGAGCTGTTTAGTTTGAATTAAATAGAAGAACCTTTCTTATTCCCTCATTTTCTCACAAATAGTATGATTGATACTTATGATCACATTACAGCAAATATAAAAATGATTTTTAAATATTTTTATTAATTCTTACTGGAAACAAATCCAGCTATAATGCATTCACCTCACCTTTCCTAATCCCTGAATGATTGTATTTCTTCTAATTTAAGTTTTAAAATTTTTCATAATATCTGAGGAAAGTATATTTAAATATGTATTTGCTTCTTGAAAGGTAAACAAAGCACACTTTCCTTTGAAAATGCTGTCTAACACAGCTTTCCCTCTTTGCAGTGTCTCAGGCGCAGTATTATTCCCAATGTTGCTGTGCCCTTTAGTCCAAATAACATTTTCTTGTGTTTCTCATCTGCAGCAGATGGCCAATAGCCAACCACAACATTTTTCATTGAAATGGCGAGGATATGCTCTAATTGCCTCCCTAACAAAGACCTTGATTACATCTAAATTCCAGGATTTCTGAAGGCAATTTTTTTCATGGTATCAGCCTATTTGTTTCTGACTGATTATCTCTTCAGCACTAACCTTTCACTCCTTTGTATCCCAGAAAGCAACAGAATGTCTTTAATCCAAAATGAAAATTAGGCAAGGTAGCAATGTCTTAAAAGGCACAGTTGAGCAATTCATAAACAGCACAGTGTTTATCAGCGTAATAAGTTGCTTCTTGGAAAAAAATGTGGTAAGTGGTGAGGACTTCTTATGAAGAACAATTGCTTTAATAACACAGCCCAGTCCCCTTCTCCAAATCTTTGCTATTTCTAGAACTGCCCAGCCAAATGCTCGCTGTTCAGTCAAACTGTCCCAGCAGGTGACAAGGTTTCTGTGTAAAACAATGGGAAATCTGTATGTTGGGCACCTGGATGTGTGTGAATTCACTTTACAGGAATACATTTGCTCCCAAAATGACCTTTGAGTAGATGGACAAGGGAAGGTCTATATTGTAGGAGAACCTATATTCTCTGCTCCACTGGGATGCAGGATCCAGTATTCCAGGTTTAGTTGTACACCTCCAAGAGATGTTTTCCATCACAAATTGCCAAATTTTGCTCAGTCCAAGGAAACAGCTTTGGTACATGGAGTCCAGATGCAGGTTTCATTTGATTTCAGTGCTCCCCGTGGGAGCACAGGGGCTGAGAGGGGCTCTTGCCATCACAGCTTGCTTCTCCTTCCCCAGCAGATGTCAGAGAGGGCAGAGGCAGGGAATGATGCCAGACCTGCAGCAATTGGAGGATGAACACCCCATGCAGGTGATTTCCACCATATCAGGAGATGCAGGCAAAACAGGGGTGTGGCAGAGCCTTTAAAAACTTACAGAAAGAGTGACCAATGGGAGAGGAATCTGAGTGTGGTATTCTGAACTCATCCAAGACTTCATCGCCTGGGGTGGGTGCTAGATCAAGCCAATTGCTTTAAATAATGCTATTTATACACCAGCATCAGACTGCCAATATTTCTAGGCTAAGTCCACACACAAGCTAGGAAAATAGCAAATGGACTTGTTTGTCAATATGAAAGTACAGTTCAAGACACAGACATTGTACCCCAGCCTAGATGTTCATTCCAGAAGTATCTGGCCTGTAAAAAAAGTTTAAGAAAGAAGAAAAACTAATTTACAGTAAGATATGAAGAAGATCTTGAGACTAAAAAATTCACATTCCCCCTAAACTCTCCTGGAGACCCAAAGGACTGCTTTACAGATGCAGTAGCCCAAACTGCTCCATTTCTATGCTGATTTGGACCACCTGCCCTATTGTTTTTGTCTTCAACACTATCAGTGCTCCTGCACTTATCCTGTTTTGGAAAGTCTCCAACTCTCATGACATTTTTAAGTGACCTTTGTATAGAGTGAAAATGCCAAATACTAGGCTCCTAAACAGCATATCTGTGTTTATTTAGGAACTTAAAACCCCAAAGATATCATTATTTTAATTCCAGATCTCTGGGGAAAAATAATACAACTAAAATTTAATTTAGAAGAGGGAGAGGTGGGTTATGTCACAGAAATGGAGACAGCAATAAATAAGTAAATGAAGAGGAGATGAGAAGTCCTTTGGTTTTATTCTGGTACTGTTTACAGATCTGGAAAAACTAATGTTTGTACTGAAGTAAATGTTTATTTCCTTTGCCTAAGGAAATAAAAAGCTGAAAATGTATATTCTATTGGAAAGGAGATTTTGCATTTAACTTAAGAAGAATTTACAGGTTGCATCAGGAAAAGCTAAGGAAACACAGAGCTTGTTTGCAGCAATATCTTCTCCCTTGCCTGTAGCTCAGGGGTGGGAGGTGAGATTTAAAGGCTCTGGACAAGTTCCAGCTTCCAAGAACCAGGCTGCGGTGAGTGGCTCCAGCAGCCTCATTGGACTATGTTGACTACAAGGGAAGGGAATGGAGGAAATGCAGAGCAATAATCCAGATTCACAAGTCCATTTCAGGCAGATTCTGAGCTGTAAGAAATGTCTCTTTGGCTCTCTATTAAGAGACTAGGAGGATAATCTGGAGGGCCATGTATAGTTAGAGTTCACTCTGTATGACTGCTCTTATGGAAGTCTGGTAGAACATCCTCACTCAAAATACGTGATTACATTCTGCTTGCAAAAGATGATACAAGAGGCATCATTCTGCCCCCATTCCTTGTTACAATCACTAAGGACTTGGAGTCACAGAAACTCTGACACTTCATAGAGGTGAGTCTTAATGGAAAGGTTAAAGATGAGGCATTTATACCTTCAACTAGGTTAGAGACCAGGATAAATTTTTCCTCAAAAAACTGCTGTCCATAAATCTCACAGCTTTCTCTCACTGCTCATATTTTCTAGGATCCTCTTTGCCTTCTGGCAGCTGCCTGCAGTTCGACTGCATCTACATAAAAATTTATCCAAAGCTGGGCCCAGATTCTGGCTTTTCCAGTGGTGGGTAGAGAAGAAAGGTGACCTTTATATCTTTCATTTGCATATGATATCCATCTCTCCACTCTCTGCTTGGTTAAACCAGTTTAGATTCTGACGTTCAGGATCTGTCTTAACCTTGAGACTTTGTGTTCTTGCCTGTAGAACCAGTAGGCTAAGGTTCATATCAGCTCTGCTGCTCCTAATGAGCCAAAATAAACACGTGAGCCTCTCTCAGTTGCTTTAACCCCACACAGGAGGCGGGAGCTCTGTGTGATGGCACGGAGGCAGTGACACAGAAGGAAATAACGTGGTCAGTGTGAATGTGGCAGTGATACTGAACGCTGGCCAATGGAGGCAAATATTAATAACCTGACACAGTGCTTTTTGGTTAAATAGATTTCCAGAACTTTAAGTTTGCTTTCTCTGTTTTTTTCCTTAGATAAAAGCAGAGTTAGTGCAGTGGAAGGAATGAATGCTTTAGTTACTCACTGTACCTTGACAGCAAACTGCCCAGTGCAACTCCCCTGTGTGCCTAATATTAAGCATACACTTAAATACTGTGCTGGAAGAAGGCTTGATTGCTGAGCACTTTTAAAATGAAGCCCGCTAGCCTTTAGACTTCTAGAGTTCATTCACACCTGTTCCACAGTTTGTTCCACAGGTTTATCTGCTCTTTTGGCAGACAAATATGGAATATATTGCAATTTTTTCCCCTTCCAGTATCTGTTTTCTTCCAAATAAATGCCAGTCTATAAAACCTGGCACTAAAAGAAATACGAGCTTTTGGGGATGAGTATGAAAAAATGATGTGCTAAGACTATAAGGCTACAATGATATATCATACTGAAAGTCAAAAATTCTGATGGTAAAAATAATTTTCCCTATAGGAGCTATTCAGCAATAAAATCTTTTGCGGGAAAAGAATATTGAGTCCAGGAGATTATATTTTTTACACATATCAAAGAAGCAGAGTTAGCCCTCTCTCAGATATGGATTACTTCTGTTTCTCCATTTTACTCAGAAATAGTCTGACCTTTTGTACAGACACTATCAACAGAAAAGATAGCACCAGTCAATAAAATACACATAAATCATTCATGTGGAGCCAAACACTCTATCTTCTGTGTTGAGAAGTTTTTATTGGATAAATATTTTTATACACCACAACATTTCGGATTAGTTACACTATGGCTCTGAAATATCAAATTATGGTGTAGTCATTTCCCCAATAAAAGGAAATAAAATAAAGAAGCACAGAGCATGGGGCTTTGGTCACTGAACTAAGCCGAAGTTTTAGAGCCAGTTCCAGTTCGGTGCAGAGAGGGAACTTCTTCACACTCTTTCATAAACTCTAGTGCAGACAACCCCTTTCATGGCATATTCCTACGGCATAAAGGAAAATATTAATATAAACCTTTTGCTGGCAGTTGTGTCTGCTGCAGGAACCTATGAAGTCAATGAAAATCCAGATGACATATTTTACATCTCTACATATTTGCAGAACTTTTAGAGCAAACAGCAAGGCTATTTTTATATTGCAAATAGAGTTGTTTCTATTTTAACAGCTTTAAACTTCATTAAGTGGCATTTAATGATAAAAAGATTGCAAAATTAAGCTCAACCTCCACGAACAAATTTACTTTCCTTGGTATTACTGCTGGCTTGTCAGAAATATTAGCCCCACCTAGTTTTTATATCATGGCCCACCCACACTTTCAAATTTCCAAAGTAGTAAGGGTTTTTTGTGTAGAAGCAGAAGTAGCCTGGGTATTCCAAAGGTCAGGCTTCTGGCCTAAAAAGCTTTGCTCTTCTGAGTCGCAAAATATTCCTCTTGACCCTCTCACCCCAGTGGTTGCTGATGACTCACAGCCACAGGATGCGACAAAGGCGACAGGATGTTAAAAAAATACTTCCTTGGTCTGTGAAGAGGAGGAGTGCTCCACAACCCTGTATGAGGCAAGGGGCAGACAACAGGACAGAAGAGGCACCCTACCGCTCTGCTTTATGAAGAGGGTTTAATAGTTAGAAAATCTTACACAGAAATGCAGCCATGAAGAGATGCAAAAACAAATCAACCTTCCTACATAAAAAGAGAGGTTTCAAGAGCGCTGGAGATGGACTGTTTACAGGGGTGTGTAGTGGCAGGACAAGGGGGAATGGCTTTAAACTGAGAAAGGGGAGGTTTGGATTAGATATTAAGAAGAAATTCTTTACTGTGAGGGTAGTGAGGCACTGGAATAGGTTGCCCAGAGATGTTGGGGATGTTCCATCCCCGGAAACATTCAAGGCCAGACTAGGTGGGTTTTTGGGTAACCTGCTCTAGTGGAAGGTGTCCTTGCTTGTGACAGTGAGCTGGAATTAGATGATCTCTAAGGTTCCCTTCAACCCAAACCATTCCATGATTCTACATATGAGAACTTATAACAAAAGACAGTCAGAACAAGCTAATATGTAAAAGTGTAATGCTTCTGACTTCAAACAAGTTGCCAAAATTAGTTTGATTCTGATATCTAAAAACTTTAATGAACAAAGTGAAATCTTAATTTTAATAGGGACCCTTACAATGAGAGTCCCTAAAATGTTTCATCTCCCTGGCTTGGCCAAGATAGGGAAAAGGAAAGAACTGTCTCAGGGACAGCAGTACCCTGCTTATAAACTTTTATTTCCATTTCACAGGTTTCTGTTATTTTTAAACCATATTCCTTTTAAGAACAATAATGTTGAGAGCAGTAAGTATGCTGTCAGTTTATGGCTGCTCTACCAGTATAGTCACTTTAAAGACAAGTTGCTGTATGCAATAACATTTATTTCCTTCCAGCTGTTTTCTAAGCTTGGTTCCCTTTTTCTCTCCTTTAATTTGTCTCATTATTAAAAGAGTAAGCCAAAATTGACAATCTGTTTAGACAGAAGCATACTGAAGGCTATTTTGTCCTGACCTTAAGCAGCGTACAAGGAACATGAACTTACCACCACCATCTTCCCATCAACAAGTCTTCTCTTTATCGTGGTCTCTTTGCCATTCCACTTCTGCACTTGTACCAATGATCCTTTCTCCAAGGTTACAACACTCTGAAAATTCCAAGAGAAGAGTTTCAAACTGCAGGCTGAGCTTTGCAGATTACAGTAGCCATTCACTTTACCTTCAGCAAGATATGCACTCTGGGATAATGACATGCTCAGTAACATTATTCAGCACTATACTGTTTCTTCTTTCAGTGCTTTATTTTAATAGTTTGGAAAACTCAAGGTGCACTAAGGGAGTAGGTAAAATTTCCCCTGGTGTTCTTCTAGGAGATGTTCAGACCAAGCAGAGATCCTCAGCCTTCTTACTTACCTTGACTTTCCGGTCATCTGCTGTTGTTTCATCAAACTGCTGGCCCAGTTTGAAAGAGATGGTAGTATTTTTGAACGTGCTTTCAGTTCTGATGGTCACTATGTCCCCTTTCATACTGATGATCACATCAGGCCTTGCCAGGCCACCTAGTTTCCGGGTAGCTAAGCCCACTCCTAGAAATCATAAACAAAACAATCATTACATTGTCTTGCTTCTAGAAGCAAGAAGCACAGTTTCCTCTCATGATTTTTCAGTGGAAGAATAAGGAAGAGTTTCTTCTTGAATACTTCAATGGTTAATTTAGATGAAACACTAATTCTTTAGATGAGACACTACTGAGACAGAGGTAGGAATGGGAACCTCAGCATTCAGGGGCTGAGGCAGCCCCAGCTGATAAGAGTGCACCTGCAGCAAGAAGTAAAGATATAAACAATTATAGAGCTGTGCACATTTAGCTAAGAAGAAACAAATCTGCATGAATTTCATATAGATAGAATAAGTAGAAAAATTCAGAGGAAGAGTCTGGTTCTCATAAAAATTTGTAAAAATCCTTTTAAAAAAATCCTTGACAAATCTGAGAATTTGTACCTTTGTTAACAGGTAAATAGGAATAGGTAAATAGGAAGAAACTGGACACTGAATTGTCAATATGCTGGTGGTTGTTCATTAAAACATATTGAAGACTGGGTAATTACTAAGTTGCTATTAACATCTCTTAAGGATCCTTGCATCTAAACCTCAGTGAAAAGTACAAGTATGAAATATAAAAAATGTTGAGGTATAAGGGCTGAGATCTGCAAAGAGCTTCCAGGAAAATCCCATACCAAAATCCCTTTTTGGCATTGCCTAGCCCTTTCCAATCCAGTTCATTGTCTATAGGCTGTGAGGTTTGGAGCAAGTAGGAATGAAGCCACTGGTGATGTGTCACTACTTCATAAAGGCAGAAAAGAGATAGCTGCAGTTAGTGCCTTTGTTAATGCTATGCCATGCTCAGATGAAAAGATCTGTAAAAAAGGGTATAAAGTTGTCTGCAAAGCATAAAACTATTTGCAGTAATTATTCCATACTAAGCAATTCTGTTCAGATGTTCAGAAAAATATCTGCTGCTGGAATTTCCTCCCACATTCACCCTGGCTAATTAATTAACTGCAATTCTTTTGTTATTCAGTCTAACATTTCAAATAAAGGGAATCAGTGAATCATTTATATAGCAAAAGCAATGCAGTAGCTGACTGTCTGTGCACTTGGCATACAGGAATGAAGCCAGCATTAAAATGAAAAACAATGATTAATTTGTTGCATTTCTGGCATTCTTCAGTAACAGACAGATTCATTCATAGTACTTAGATGTCTGAAACTACAGTGTCATGAGACATCAGCTCCATTATATATTGTAAGTTATCATAAGTCACAAGTTTAATAGTGTAATCAAGAGGAAACAAAAAAATCTGTATCTCCATAGATTACTCTGGTTACAGAAAAACGTATTAGATCAGTTCATATCTGTTAGACAGAAGCAAATTTACAATAGTAATTCATCACCTACCTTTTTCAATTTAGATGCTAAAGAAAACAAATTAAATTATGTTAGAAGAGTAATTAAGTGCGCTTTTTTGGCCAGAAAGAAGGCACCATCCATGAGCAGAACCTTGCCAAATGAAACTTACTAACAAAAAACAAAACAAACCCAGAATATTTCTCACCCAATTCTTTCATATAGTCATCAAAATTTTCACTGGAGATGAGTTTCCAGGTTCCCACAAATCGGTTACACATCCTGCAGGCTCTGAGGTGCTGGTCCAGCAGAGAGAGGCAGTGGCCACAACAGCTCTTGGCGGCAGTCGGAGAGATTGTGTGCCCAGCTGAGATTTAGTGGTCTCCCTTTAAAGAGGTCCGGTCCCTGTGGCAGCCGGGGTTGGCCAATGGGGGAGGCAGTACCAGGGTGAACAATGTGCACCTTGTCCAAGGCAGCCGTGCCAGTACCAAGGCTCTGGGTGATGCTGCCTTGGCTTCCTTCACTGAATACTCCAGGACACGAGGGGCACGTGGGGATGGGACGGGCCTGACCACTGCACCCACAGAGCGGTCAGGGCATGCTGCAGTGGGGTGTCAGCAACACAGAGACAAGTACAGGAGCACTGCCTCCCTGCAAAACCCAGCTCCCAGGGTCCTCCCAAAGTTATTCTCCCGTTATCACCACGTAGAAGAGAAATCTGTAACAAGCATCTCATGCAACTGCCTGACCAAACCAGGGCTGACCAAAAGTTACAGCGTGTTAAGCCATTGTCCAAATGCCTCTTTGACAGGCCTGGGGCTTTGACCACCCCTCTAGGGAGCCTATTTCAGTGTATGACCACTCCCTCACTAGAGAAGGCTTCCTAATGACAAACCTGACCCTCCCTTGACACAGCTTTGAACCATTCCCACACATCCTATCCTTGGATACCAGGGAGAAGAGGTCAGCACCTTCCCCTCCTCAGGAAGCTGTAGAGTGTTATCACTATTGTCACCTCTGTGCCATGTCATGTGGATTGTGTGAAGGAACTATCGCGAAGATGATGTGCAAAGTGGTTTGTACTTTCATGATCCATCCTAGAAAGGGTCTGTATTTTTTATCACTTAAAGGCAGAACTGAGTCATACTATTCTGTTTTCTTCCTTTGCATCAAATAAATGATCCCAAGCTGTGGGTTCTTCCCTGCACATATCCCAGACAGGATCACAATAAGAAGAAGTAGACAATATTCGCTGGTTCCCTTTCACAACCAGGCATATTCAGAAGATCTGTGCATCAGTGGATATCAGCTCTTGCGCTTGACAGGTGGATGGCATGGAAAGAGGTTGAGTCATTAAAGTGCTTATTCTTAACTCAAAGTCGCTGAGAGGCAAGAAGCTTTTCTCACTTGAGAGGGGGACATATTCTGTTTTCTTTTTGTCTTTCTGCACATGGATAGTTGTTCTGCCATAAGGTAAAGGGAAGATTTAAGCCAGCACAATCATATAAGGCATTGCATTCTAATGTGTCTTACTATTGTCACATTTCCTCAGGTTTCCCTGCTTCCATGAAGAGATGCCGCGACCTCCTTGGGTCCATGTGTTGTTTATTCTGGGGAGACCTGAATTGGACCCATCATTCCAGCTGTGGCCTGATCAATGCTGAATAGAGAGGAAGGATAATCTCCTTCAACCTCCAACACTCCTAATGAAGCCCAGGATATCACTCACCCTTTCCTTCAATGCGTGTTCCTGGTTCATATTCAGTTTATTTTTCACCTCAGATTTTCATCTCAATTTTGCCAAGCCAAAATTGAAATATTGAAAGATTAGAGTTTTCAGCATCTAAAAGAGTTTTTTTAAGTCCACATTTGGAACTATTGTCTAATGGTTAGTAAAAAACAGACATAAAGAACAAATCCATGAACCACATGTATATGTGCCAGGCAGGAATTTAAAGCATTACAATTCAAGACACCTCAAGCTATCTGAAACTATTTAATGCAAAATCACATCAGATCTAATTTTGTCCTTCCCATTCCTAAGCCATCTTTCTGGAGAAAATTATTGCTTGGTACTTGCAAAGATTAGTCTTCTTTCCAACTTGAGTGAACAATAGTTACCTGTTTACCCTTTTTGTATTACTCTAATTTCTGGATTATGACAACCTATAAAGACTCTTCAGATCTACATTTTAAGGGCAGGGACACTGGGATTATAGGATGTGGGACCAAATTTCTTGTGTTTAGAGTTGAAAGAATGAGATGGAAATGGTGATGTGCCAAGGAGGTTAGGTCTGGGTCCTGACTTGAAAGCTGTCATAAGGAAGAAGGGGAACACCTGGAACAGGTAAATAATAGTCTGAGGGGTGAAATTGTTGTAGTCTTTGGTTTATATGGTGGTTGTGGGAAATAAGAAGGTCTTCAGTCACCTATTTTGGTGGCATATGCAAAATGATTTTAAACTCTTCAATCATACATCAGCATCAGCGGGGGAAGCTGAATGGAACTTCCCTTGCTGGACACGTTTAATGACAGTTCAGTGTGGGGAGCAAAAGTCTGGAGTGATTGAAAATATAAACAAGGCAAAGAAGTCTTTCTCCCCCACACTATGAAGCAGATCCTATATCTGCAATAAGTAAGTAAAAGTCAATCTTTGAAGGTGTTGTCCCCACAAAACTCTTCTAACACAGAGATGCATAACGTCACATTTTGTATAAAGAATAGCTAGCTCTTTTATCTCGTCTCTGGAAATGAGAAAACTACTTCTATCCATTATACTACTTCTATCAAACTATCCATTATTTCTCAAGAAATAACATGAAAATATTCTACCGTTGCTCCTCAAACATTCTTTGTTCTTTTATTTAATTGTCTCATCCACATAAAGGCACTTAAACAAGACAAGGCTGATGTCTTCGGGAAATAAAAGATGATTGGGATGTTGTAAAATCAGGCCCAAAGAAATTAAAGAAAAGCAAATCAGTCAGAATAGAACAGCTACACTGCAGTACCAGTAACCTTCAGAACAAAAGTAACAGAGAATTATTTATTCTGACAAAACACCAGTCTTAAGCAGTCTCAAACAATGTTGACATTGCTACCATCTATCTCTTTGTCACTAAGAAAAGTCAGTACTTTCATTTAAAGGAATGAGTTTAGAGTTAGAGTCTTAGAGTTTAGAAAGAACAAGAGTAGGGAATTATATCTCAGTAGAAATAATTGTGGAAACTAATCTTCATGTTTAAAGGGGAAAAAATGTCAAGGATTGCAAGTACATAAGGTAAGGGAGAGCCTTGATTCCCTTTTTTTGCTTATGGTTGATGTAAAACAGTATTTGAAATCACTGAACTTGGAGATTGTGAAGCAGCACAAGAGATAAAGGTAAAACTTCATGGAAATAGAGAACTAAAAATTCAGAGACTATTTAGAAATAAAGATATTATTTAAAGAAATAGAGAAAGTAAATTTATGTGTAGTTCTTTAAAGAAAACATGATTTGGGCAAATGCAGGGCCAAAAAAGCCTAAATGAATTCCCAGGAGAGCAATGAAGTAAACAGAAATAGAAGGGGAGGACAGAGGTCAAAGAGTGACTCGCTGTGAGGACACTGAAGGATGTTTTAGCATTGACTCTATGAAGCTGAAGGATCAACCCTGAACATGGGGCCAGCAGCCTCTCTTTCCCCAACAGCTACATTGGAGGGTGCAAATAGCTTCTTTTCCCCTTAGCTGAAACATCCTACAAGGCCAGACAACTGGGTTGGGGGAATAAGTCCAGACTGCACACACAGAGCATGTCCATGGCCAGGACACTAAAGTCCTTCAAGTTCTTTCCAGTGGAAATAAATAGTTAAAAGAAAAAGGGAAAAACAACTGATAGGTCAATGCTCAGAATAAGCCTTTTCTCATCTTTCTGCTGAATTGCCAAACATCTGTGGGTGTGAGTTGCCTTTCCCTTCTGTCGTCTAAGAAACCTGTGAAGGAGTAGTGAGTAAATGTGGTGAAGGCCAGAGATTTCCTCCTCTCAGCATTCAAGGTGCCTGCTGTGATAGGTGTGTTGCCCAGGGGTTTGTAGGAGTTTAGTAAGATCCTTCTTTGGAAGAAAGGAAAGTTCTGGGGTGGTTACTGACTTTTGGACAATAGTTCAGCATGACAGAAGAGAGAGGGAGACGTGTGCTGCTCTGCAGGTAAGGACAAGACATTGATCTGACTTTAGCCCTTAGAGAGGTGTGCTCCCACCCCCATCTGGGTCTGAGAGCACACACCTTTCCTTGACAGAGAGGAATCACCTCAGTTTATTCAAGCAGTTACTAGACATTTATTTCAGACAATAAATTTTTTCTTTCTTCAGAGAACAAATTCCAAACATGTTCATAGTCTAAGAAAAGCATCATTAATACTTCCTTATGGTGCTGTCCCTGTTCAGGTTTATATACAGAATGTCACTTTACTGAAATTTCCAGAAACTTAAGTGTCTTGATTCATTCAGAAAGTTCAAGGTCATTCACCAGGTACCAAAATAAATGGCGATGCTTTTAGAAGAGATTACCCTTTGCTGAAATATTAGGCTGTGAATGTTACAATTGTAACTGGTGGCTGAATTCAGAATGTAAAATTTCTGGAAAATAAAATCTGCTATATGACTATAGAAATATTGGAAATTTTACATGTGATAGAGTATTTCCATACTCTGTGTATGATAGAATACTATGGCCTGATATTTAATGTCTATATGTAGTTTATTTAAGTCAATGTTTCTGCTTCCTACAACCACCACTCTCGTGTAGATTTTCTATCGCTAAACTGTAGTTGTATCTTAACTCTCATAAATAATTTTGGGTTTTTTAAATGCTAAGTAGATTTTGTACTTTATATATGGAGTGTACTGAAGCATTCTTTCACCCCGTATCCAACTGCTGTTCTCTAAATTGGTGCGATTTCACAAGCAATAAAGCCAAGCTTAAAACACAGGAGTTGATTGTTCACGGTTATTTCAACATTTTCTGCAGAATTTGTTAAAAGTCTTTGGCAGAACTTTTAAATGACTCCTCAGCTCATGTACAATGCAAAAGTCTTTCCATTTTCCTATCCAGTTGGTGCAAAAACTTGGGAACAATCTAAGTTATGCAGAGGAAAGTTCAAGTGTATGAGAAGTCTCTGCTGCTAGCAGTAGGGACTCAGCACCATCACCTCTGACAGCTGACTTTGGGAATGTCAGGAATACGTGGAATTTGGTTCACAGATCTTAATCGCCTGAGGTATGGTCATTTCCCCATTTAGTGGTTAAAGCACACATTTTTATACTTATTGTCCAGGTTTTCCCAAGAAATCTTGATATTTTTTTTGTCCTCAATTTCAGCCCTCCTAGGTGTAGAAATCATGGCTTCTGTAGATACAAAGTTTTGAAACAGGAAAGCAGGCCTATGGGCAGTAGAAGATGGCAGTTCAAAAATAAGCAGAGTTGAAAAACATGGTGTCCAAAGCGCTTTGCATCTAAAAAGGCTCATGTTCCCCAGACTGATCAAGCCTAATGAGCTAGTAGAAAATGCATGTAGGTAATAAAGGAGGTTGTACCACTAGCAAATTTGTACAGGCTTTTAGTAAATCTGAGTATTTTTTTAAGCTATGATTCTTAATTCAAGACTTTTAACCTATCTAGGACAAAATGGAATGTTCAAGACAGGCACATTGCCAGATAATCACAGGTGAAAGCTCTAAATGCTATCACACTTGAGGTGGAAAGGACAAGATCAAGCTGCTTCAAATGGTCTTCAGGTTTAAAATCGTCTGCATTTGTACACAGAGGAGGTGCCTGGCACCCTGCTCATGTTTGGAAGCCAAAACTGGACATCCACAGATTATCCTCCTCCCTGCCCCAGGAACAGCCACCTCTGCTTGAAGCTAAGAGCAGCCCTGTTATGCCCTGGCTGCACACAGACTCCCTGCTGGGGGTAACCCACACTCACCAGATGATGTTTTTGTGTTCAGGTGTCCATCTGCCACCATGACACAAGTGCCACTCACTGGACTGGCTCGGATGCTCTTTCCTCAGGGAGATGGGTGACATGGCTGAGAGTGGTACTGGCTCTCTCTCTCTTGAACAGCACCCCTTCCCACACTGCATCGCCCCCAAGCCCCTTTCTGACAAACTCCAGCACAAGCACACATTGTAGAAAGCAGAACGTTTTATTGAATAGGCACAACAAATTAGACTAAATGCGTATAACTGCTTTGGGATATAAATGAAAAAAGTACAGTTCTTTTTAAAACAGATTTGTGGGGCTTTCCTCCTTTGGTTAAGTTGTTTTACTCCAGCTTTAAGCATTAGTCCTGTGTGAAGGTGGCTTCCTCATGCTTTTTCATAAACTCTTTTGCAGGAAACGTTATTCATGGTGCATTCCTGGGAGAAAAAAAAAAAAGATAACTCAGTAAGCTTTTAACTCTTACTAAATGTTTGTTAGTCTGAAGGTAGAGAATTATCTATCGGGAACCAGTTTAAGAAAAATTTTCATTCTCCACCTCTAAAGGCAATTGATAAAAGGGTGCAACTCAGTTTTGAGAGCTTCAGGAACAGAAGACTGGAAAACAAGCACAGGAGCAAAAGAATTTTCAAGAACTGCTCTTCTGAACCCCAAGAGATTTCTAATATTTTCTTTAAAATCTCTAAAGAAGACTCCCAGAACGTCTGTGGAGGCTGACTGGACCCTGGAGTTGGGCATTAACCTTTTTTTCCTTCACCTTTTGCAGCTGTGGCTTCTTCACATACGTGAGCACAACACACAGAGAGCTTTCAGACTTGCAGCTGCTAGTGTCAGCCTCTACATGTTAGGCTCTGTGCTCATCTATTTTTCAGTTAGATCAAACTCTGTTTTGTTCAATCTTTCTTAATGAAGTTGTTATTAAAAACGATTTCTATTTCTTCTCTGGTCTCTATCCAAAGAAATTTAAATATTGAATTTATGGACACATAGTTTTTCCCTAGGGGAGGGCAGAACTCCTCAGGAATTTTGTGTATGTGTATGGTTTTGCAGCATGTAGCAATCTCAGCTGCCTTTTACAAACATAGATTTAGTCCTGTCCCAAATTCTTCAAAGTATGTTTTCTAAAACTGTAGAGCAGAGCTGGGAAGCCCCAGACTGTAGGTGGGCCTTACTGGCACCAAGTCAAGCACAATAGTCTCTGACCAGATAAAACCAACCAACAGAGCCTGGACACATGTTTCCTTGCTCTAACATCATATTATTTACACAGTTGTTGGTGATGCATAGCAGGATGCAGGATTCCCACAGATGGCTCTAAGCCTCTGCTGAAGATAAAGAGGAGTATTCTGCATCAGCCTGGCGTGGGTGTATTTAATGTGGGCTTTGCTTCCTCTATACTCTCCAGGACTTAGGGATTCTGATATATACAGGTTTCCCTCATAGGGATGTTGGGGCTTTTTTCCTACACTTTCCAATCATGTCTTGCTATGGAGAATAGGCACCTCCATACCATTCCATAAGTTTATCTGCTTTTCAGTTTTAACCTACACTTTAGACTCAGAGAGACTTCTCACCAAGTGCACAGAGCCCTTTCAGATGCTTTCCCTCCCTGTGTTGGAATCCAGAGTCATACACCAGCTAAACATGAATTCTGCACAGTGAATTCAGTGATTAAGTAACAAAAATTAACTTACCACCACCAGGTTCCCATCCACCACTTTTCTCTTTATGATAGTCTGTTTTCCGTCCCACTTCTGCACCTGGTTCAGCACACCATTGTCTAGGGTTATGACATTCTACCAAAGGGAAAAAACAAAGTGTGGCTGTTTCATCAGGGTGCTCTGGTCTCAGACGACTGTCCAGGTCCAAACAACACTAAGCACAAAGCACCCATAACAGCCTTACCTCTCGAGGCAGCATTTCTGCACTGGGTGTCAAAATCACAACTCTGCCGAGCTGCTCCCACATCCCTTTTGAGAGATGTATTTTCAAAATGCCATTTCAGGACTCACCTTTGTTTTTCTGTCATCTGCTGTGGTCTCATCAAACTCTTCACCCAGCTTGAAAGAGATCTCCGTATTTTTGAAGGTACTTTCTGTTTTGATGGTTATCACATCACCATTGATGCTGATAGTTACATTAGGCTTGGCCACACCAGCCATCTTCCTGGTAGCAAACCCCACACCTACAAATAAGACAGGGCACTATGACATTTTTTATCTTTCCTCAATCTTTTTGTCTTATACATTGGAAAAAACCCTCAGCACTTTCTCCCCTATTGGTTTCTGAGTGTTAATAATTCTGTGTTACAGAGATTCTTTTGTAAAATATCACTTGGTACTGCAATAGACCAAGCTGGGTGGGTTGATGTAAGGAAATTCTCTATTCTGTCATTGTCAAAATAGTAAAAGCAATATTTTGAAGACTGAGATTATATGAATGCCAGATATTTGCACATGGAATTGTTCAGAATAACTGAATAGTTTTTCAGAATAATGTAGCTACTAGCCTAACTTGTATGCTAATTGTATCTAAATGTAAATTAGCAGGAATATATGGCAGTTTCTGAGCCACAAAAGCAACAAACCAAACAAACAAACAAGGGGAAAAAAAGCAAGCCTTTTCTATTTACAAGTGGGTAGGTTGAATATAAGGAAATGATTAAGAAATAGCTGGCAATGGTTATATCCTGAGTAAAATCTGGAGTAAAGATTAAGAGTGCAAGAGTCTCACTCATTGGAAGCTGTCAGGATAAGTCACAGTAAGTATTTTACCCCAAACTGCAAATAATCCCCCAGCTTTTTAGTATGTACTAATTGAATCAGTGCAAGTTACCCCCTGCTTCCTCCACACTAATAGAATGTTGAAACCCTTAAAAACCCAGTTTTAATTCTAAGCGAGAAGTCTACACCTGTAGAGAAAAGTGTTAGACACCAAATCTTGCAAGAATCTGCATGAATCCATGCAATTGTCTTTGTTAATATTCACTGTAGGCAGTTACAGAATTTCATTCAATATAATAGCTATGGCAATTAACTGGTGTCCTAACCTGGTAGCATTTTAAAGTTGTTTAAGTGTTTGGCTCATAGACATAAGGAAATTTGCTGCTTTCTAGCATCACACTGATTTGCATGTCCAAGGATAAAAGTTAATTCACACAAAATAATCCAGTGATGTGTTTTACTTCCATTTATAACACTACTAATAAGACATGCACAGACTTGGCTTACCTGAAATCCTTCCCATCAATCAAAGTTTTTCTGTTTTACTGGAATTTAATACCACTTATTGAAACAGATGAATTCTCCAGTTAAGGACTATCTGATCAAAACAGTGGATTAAAACCCCCTTGATAAACAACACAGCCAGAAAAAGCAAGTAAAGAGTAAAGTTCAAAATTGGCATTCCTTCCCTGTTCCAGATACAAGAAGTTGAAATAACAATTCTCACCCAGTTCTTTCATATAGTCCTCAAAGTTTTCACTAGAAAGGAGTTTCCAGGTGCCCACAAACTGGTCGCACATTTTGTCAGGATAGAAAGATGTCTTCCACAGGTTCAAAAAGAAATGCAGGACAGGAGATATAATAATGAGCTCCAGGAGAAGAGTACTTATCTTTAAAAAGGAGCTGTGGCCACATGATGCTCTGGGATGACCAATGAAGAGGGAGTCCCTGTGCCCAGTGTTTTTCTTCCTCCCCTACCCCTCCTCTGCCAGTGGGTCATAGTGCTATTATTCATATGCCCTTACTAGCACAAAGATCACTGTCTTGTTTTTATTTAATTATTTTTGTTATTCAAGAACACTCTACCTTAAAGGCAAATAATTAAATCAAATTACCTTTCAGAATAAAAAGGTAGGTTCAAGCTTAACCCACAAAAATTAATGTTCTCTCCCCTACTCTTTCTTTTTAGTCCACTGTATCAAATGTACACAGCTCAGTTCTTAGACTTGCAGATCCAAAATGCTAATCGGGATCATTTAGCTTGCTTTCAGCACCCCTGCAATCAGAAATTTCCTCTAGAAAAATACAGAACTACAGGAAGAAATGGATTTGGAGCACAGAGACAATGCTGGGGTTATAGAGGCTAAGGCAATAAAATTGCTTCGTTGATTGGGATGTGCTTGTCCTTGCACAACCTGAATCAATTTAACAATAGGTCTGTAATATGGTTTTGTGTAATGGAGAGGGGATATCCGGTTCTGTGAGAAGAAAAGTAACAAAACAGAGGATTTCTCTCCCTTTTACTCCCATGCTTTCAGAAGAACTATGACTTAATGACTAGCATTTTGAGTAGTTATGGCATAAAGCTAGGCTCTAGTACTGACCTATCAAAGGTCCCTGGACACTTAATTTCTTTTCTGTTTGTGTTGTTCAGGCATTAATTTGTTTGAGGCAAGTGCAAAAATGCACATGGCCTGACATAATGGCTCCATTTTGACTGATACTCTAAGCCCTGTCATACTTTGGTTCACAAAAAAGCTATTAGACAGCAGCCAAGCAAGTTCTTGGACCTTCCTTTGTTTGTAATGGGCTATTCCAATGGCAAAAAGCAGCTAATAAATGCATAGTCCAGGCCCTGCAATTCTCTTTATGTGGATTTCCAGGAATTACTCTGCTGATTGCTAGGCATCAGTATTGTGGACCAGATATTTTTCTGTTTATTGTCTTTGTAAGTAACAATGCTATAGAAAAGTTATTTATATAGCATTGCAAGATCATAGAGGTATTAGTAAGGGAAGGAAAGTGAGGAGGTCTCCAGTGCATCCTTCCATCAGGCAGGGTCACCTCTGAGCCCAGGCTGCTTAGAGTTGTGTCCTTTTGTGGATCAGAAAACTCCCAGGATGGAGCCAGTGCAGTTTCTCCAGGCAACACACCCACCCCTGCCCAGCTGTCCCAGAGGGGAAAGGGTCTCCTTATCTTCTCTCTGAACCTCTCTACTTTCAGCTTGAATTCACAATTTCTCATCCCCCCACCATTCACCACCTGGTTCCAGCTCCTTAGTCGCTTTCCCACAGGTGTTGAAGGTTGTTTGTAAGCACTTCCAAAGCTGAGCCAGGATGAACCACTTCAGTCTCACAGCCTCTTCTCACAGCGCAAGTGCTCCAGAAGCCTGAAGATCATGTGGGTCCTCTGCTGAACTCACCTCAAAACTGGATGTGGTACTCTGGATACACTCTAATGACTGCTGAGATAAGGGGCATAATCCCTTCAAACAGCTCCTGGCTGTACTTCTGAACATGCAGTGCAGGATGTTTTTGACCTTTCTCACTGCCCACCTGGGAGCCATTTCTGCAGGGCTTCTCCCTAGGCAGTGTGTTCCCAGCCTGGATTTCTCTGAGAGCTGGGCATGTTTGTACATGAACTATTACTTACCCCCTTGTGCCTTTAAGATGTCAGTCTATGGGGACTAGAAAAGCTAGTCTTAGATTTGGCCTATTCTTTTTAAATTTTTTTGCAAATTCACTGACTTCGGCCTAATCTCAAAATAAATAAAACTATATTTTAATTATGAAGCAGCTGGTACCTTTTCTGGTTGGTTTTTACAGAGTGTCACATGCCCAAGTGTTCTTTAAAAGGAAATTCTGAGTTCCCTCAAGTGTGTGTCATTATCGTGAGGTATTTTTACTTCAGATTATTGTCTTGAGAAACTCTGTATTGTGTGTGAGCAGATGGTAGGAACATGAAAACTCAAATCCAGCATTTAAGTAATGAGAACTGAAAGTACCAGCTGAGGATTGTTGCAGTGGCCCAGACAGAAAGGCTGTGATGTGGATTAAATCAGTTCCTGTTCGTACTTTTTTTGCCTTTTAGGAACTATTCTGTGTGCAGCTTACTACAACCAGCATTTATTAGTTTGGAGAGGAAATACAGCTTTTATATTCAAAACTACAGTCTGGGGGAGGTAACTGAATTGGCCTTCCTTTGGTGTTAGAAGCTCTGCAATGCTTGTGATATTGGAAGAGTTTTTGGGGAGACTAGAAGCACCTTTCCATGCAAATCAATTTGGAGCAAACGAGTGCACCCTCCCCAGGCAGTCAATTACTTGCACTTATTTAAAGTGAATCTGAGCTATTTGTAGATATCTTGTGAATGTGATGACTCAAAAATGCAAGAAGAAAGCCAGCTTGTGGGTTGACTTGCATGTTTACTGCAACAAGAAGCTATCTGGGGGCACGCTTATGGCTGTCTCTTGGAAACTATCCTACCAGTGGTATCCTTTCCCTCAGGAGAGACTTCCAGTAACAAGAGATAAATTTATGGCACTGATGTCATCTAATATAAATCATGCCTGCTCTCTGGGGCAAATGCATGCAGTCTGCTGACAGAGACCAGAATTTTTAATGGTCATGAAGAAATCAGTGAAGCTTCTGAGCCTGGAAGTTTAAGGAAGTGATTCATGTCTCTTGCAGAAGTGTCTTGACAGCAAGAGCTGGGCAATCTGGCTAAACAGCCCCGTGGTTATTGACACTGATGTGATCTCATACCACCAAAAACAAGGACATCCTCAAAAGTGTAGAAACCTCTTTCAAAATAAGCAGAATTTTCAAAGAAACCACAGCAGGTAAGAGGTAAACCAAGAAAAGGAAGCTGGTGAGGGTCCAGCACAGGAAATGGTGACAAAGAAAATTAATCTCTTAATCCTGATATGAACTGATGCAGATCAAGTCTGCAAATAAGAATGATACACTGTCTACAATGTGGTCTTGGGGAGCTGTGACATTGAGGATAGTTCCTGACGCAGGATATGCAGAAGTGATCACAGATCACAGAATTCTGTTGTTCTATGAAGTGTAACAGCTATGCAGGGGAAATGGGTAGATGGGAAGGTAGCAATGATGGGTTAAATCTCACTCTGTGACTCAGACCAAAAGTGGAGATCTACTTGAGATAAACTGCTTTTTATAAAAATAAGCACAATAGTAACCTCCCTTTGGCTCTTTTGGGCTTGCAGGAGCAATGACGCTCTTCCACTAGAGTATGTGAAAAAGAGGATGTTTATTCCTGCAGTGAAAATCTGCCACTTAGGAAATTGAGCATTGTGCTAAACCTTCCCTGGTACTATATGTATGGAATTGTCAAATTAAAAGCACATCTTACTCTCGAATGTGAAACATAAGTTATGACTGCTTAAAAGGAGGCTTCTTTCTCGAGTTCCTCCTTGCCCCAGAAGGGCAACAGAGTAAAACTCCATTGAGTGCTCTGGCTGTCAAAGTGGTGACTACCAATGAGCAGCAGTGTATTGTGCTTATGCACTTGTCTCCATAGTTCTGCTACTCTTTGGATAAAAACTGGCATGAAAAGACATCCATGCTCAATTCCATGGCTGATGATGTTGACAATGGCTTCCATTGAACACTTCCTTAAAAGTAACCTGGCCTCTATATTGGGTTATTACTGGCACAGGTGGCAATATTCGTAGTAAGAAGAAATACACATTCTTTGCAAAGCTATAAAAATTGAGATTTTTCCTTATGCAGGGAGGAAACGGCGGCTTTGATGCAAGCTTCTTGTTCAGGCACAATAACACCTATTGAGAAGATGGGCTATAACAGGCCTCATGTTAGGAAGGAGGGACCATATCACCCATTCTGGTACTGCTGCAACTTAGACAAAGCAAAAACCTTTCTTAATGCTTGTCTGGCTGGGTACCAGACTGGGATTTTGTTCTAAGGCCCCAGGGTAGCTGCAAGAAAGGTGATCTAACTCTGGAGCAGACAAGAATAGGTAAAATAGGTGACATCTCTGGTCACAAAGTTGCTGCTTTCATTTCTGATTATCATTTGAAACAGATGAATTGCCTTGGACTTCTGCTTAGTCAGGAAAAAGTATAACTAAAGCTTCAGTACTCATAATGTGACACACTGACTTTACAAAATATGGGCTTTGGTTGGCTTGAAAGTTCAAGAGGCCAATTGGTTTTCACTGGTAATTTCTCTCTCTTGGGGAAGGAGGTGGGCCGGAGAAAAAACAGGTCCTTTTTCCTGTGCTCAGGGCCAGGACCAAGCTGATGCTCCCCCATTTGTGACTGTAGCTTCAGACCTCACTCAGAACTGAGAGTACTATTGCAAATGGTCATTTTTGTGAAGGAGTCAGATTTGCCAGCAACAACAAATCTGCTGTTTCCTTCTGTTTCCTTGTGTGGGTATTGGCACAACTTGACCCAGTGACACTGCTGGGCTGTGATATTTGGGGACTTCAGGCTGGTGTGCCCCAGCACCTGCTTTCCTATTTTTTGTGATTCTGGGTTCTTTTATTTCCTCCTGAACTTTAGGCCAACCAGTGAGTCTCCACACCCTTAAATGGGTTTCCAATATCTGAAAACAGGACCATGAAAATTAAAATATTTAAAAGGCCTTTCTGAAACACTAAGCTAAGCCTGCAGTAAAGTTCTTAAGAACAGAAACGAAATCTCATAACTCTGAGGCATAGTAAGATCAAGCTCCAAACAAAACCCAGTGGTTGACTCTGTTAACTTGCAATTAAAATATGTATAATTATGTTTTTTGAACTTGCTTTAAAGATGAAGAAAAAATGCAGATATGTCTGGAGGGTACTACAAATATCTGGACCCTTGCCTTCTCCTGAGAGACAGCTGAGATTCTGGCTTTTCTCAGCAGATGGCATGGCAGTAACATATGCTCTCAAACATCTGCTGCTCATACAGGTGATTGCTATTTCTGAGGAAAACCTGGACTTCTCATACTCTCCCCTAACATGTATATACCTTATTCGTGGAGCAAGGCAGTTGGCAGTGTGAATTTTATGAATTGCAAGTTGTGGGGAACCAGGAGGGACAAGGGAGAAGCTGTTTCCCGATGGAAAACAAGCCCCTGTGAGTTTGAAAAAAGCAAGGCTTTGCATTGGTCCATTCTGGCAGGATGCCAGCATTCTGTAAGCCCTACCCCTGAGTTAGGGGATAAAAGGAAAGGTGCTGAGACTGTTAGAGGTCTTTCGGAGCTAATAAACCCTGTCTGGAAGATCACAGATTCTCACATTTATTTCCCGTGTGGCCTGAAGAATCTGCTAGCTGGGAGAACTGCTTTGCCCCTGACTGTCAAACAGTGACTCTGGAAAGCCGAGGACAGAAACTGTTCTGGTGAGAACGGACCTCGGGATGGCTCGAGAGAAGCTGAATCCAAGAACCCCAGCTGCTGGGGGGAAACCCCCGAGGCAGAAATAGCAAGTTGTGAGCTAAAAGGAATATCAGAATATCAGAAAAGTAAAAACGCATGAATATTTGCATATTGGGTTTGTTGTTTTATTTCATAGCAAATGAGAAGAAATGCAGGTACACTGACTCCTACAGGCGTGCAGGTGATGGGCTTCCAGAAGATAACATGGACATTTCTGTATAAGAATATCTGAAATGTCAGAGGTCCACCTCATATATCTCTGTTCAGCAAATCCCATAATGGGATTAGTGATAAATTGAACTTCATGACTTATGAATGTTTGTATGAGAGAAGATCTTAATTTGCTGGCTGTGATGTAGGCATTGCAGAGGCTTCATGTTTCTAACTGCCTAGGGACTCCCATGATCTACAGAACAATCTTAAGGTTGTCTAAGGCTGTTCTGATACTCAAATCTGTCCAACCTTTTTGTACGTATGGTACAAGTCATGCATCTAACATCAGGGCTTCTCCTCTAGAGGGTGTATAATTAAAGTCAACATTTTTCTGAATCCTGCTTTGTCTTGTCCATGGAGTTACCTCAGAGCACATAAATCCTTACTGTTCTTCCTCTCTACCTTCCTCCCACCCCACAAATAAAAAGGCAGTTTTCTTTTCTTACTTTTTTAATCCCTAAACTTCACTCTAAATTTAAGTATTGCAGCACAGTTGCAAATGAAGAAAATAGAATGTTTCCCAAAGCACTTTTGGGTTTCTTCTAGCAATTTGAAGACTTGCTAGAAGACAAGACTTGCTAATACTATTCTTTGTAGTCCTTCCCCAGATGCTCTTTCGAATTATCCCAGATCTTCCAGCTGAAACCCTCTCTCAAAGCCACCATCTGAATGAAGGAAGAAAACTTGGTTATATCTACTTTGGGACTGCCCAAGAGGACTCCATCCCAGCTCTGCCTTGTTACTGCAGCTCATGCAATACTTCCTGTTCTATTTCCATACAGATCTGTATTTAGAAACCTTTCACTGTTTTGTTTGTTTCTTTCTTCTTAAACATTTTTTATCAAGCTGAAGAAATAAATTTCAAATAGGGATGAGAAAGTAGTGCATATTGGCAACATGTAACATCTTGTAAATTTAAGCTCTTCCTGTCAGTGGTTGTCCTTCTCTTAACAGCTGCCCTCTTGTGAAGCAAGAGCACTCCCACAGGTTCACTTTTTCTAACCCAGCAAAGAAAGAACAAAGTGTAAGAGCAGTATTTCAACAAGACTAAAAAGACCCTGTCCAAGACATTTAAGTTCTGCTGAACCTGCACTCTGAGTAAAATACACATTGGTTTGTCAGCCCTGTTTATGATGTCTGCATGCTGCAGTTTCTGGCATCCTATGCTTGCAATCTGACAGCTTGCTCTGAAACTTGTAGGGAACTCCTCCTTGCATTTGCCAGAAAGCTATCTATAATTTCAAATGCATTTGGATCACATCCAAAGAACTAGTGAAAATAAAAAAATCCAAATATGAAATGCCCTTCAGAGTTGAAGCCTTATAGAGAACAGCCCTCTCCCCTCAGCGTGGTGAGGAGCTGGTGGGTGTGAAGGCTGGCAGCTCTCTGGCTCTCTCCAGCAGATCTCTAATCCTCTGCAGCTCCCTGGGCACTGCCAGCTGAGGGAGGGAGAGGAGCCAGCAGCTGCTGCCCAGCCATGGACCTGCCAGGGCCAGTGGCCTCTTGCAGCTGCCCTCACTGCAGCCTCACTGCTGGATGTCATTGTCACTGCCAATCTCATTTCATCTCACCTTGTACCACATATAATAGATTGGGAATCAAAAAGATCTCTGAGGTAAGAAATGCTAAGGTTCTCTCAAGCAGTCTATCATACTTGCCCTTCCCACTCTGGACAGCTCTCTTGCCAGGAATTGGTCCATGTTGTTTATGTTTGACATGTAAAAACTCATATCACTTCTCCAACAAGGGAGTGTCTGTAAAATGCATTGCTTAATGTAAGGCAGTAGTGCAGATCCTTGTTGAGATGCTGTTTTGGCACTAGAAGCACAGGGCAGCTTGCACAGGGAGGATGGAGTTTGCTACAATATGTGCTGCATTCCTCCCAACACCATCTTCAGCAGATGTGGGCAAGTACAGCTCTTTTGCCCGAATACCTAACTATAATCCAAGCCTTATTTTGGTATACAATCTCCAAATCTGCTACCCTGAATGCCAAAAATTACTTTTAAATGCTGTATGACTTCTACTTTTTCCTCTCCGGAGGATTCCACCACAGCTGGCAGGCATGACAAATTGTATGTCTCTATTGGAGATGCTTGCCATGAGGCTAAATGCATGCTTTTTTTAACAGATACTGTTTCTTCCTCAGCCCTTGCAGGTTCCTCATTCTCTGATATCATTTTAGTCTTACTGACAGATTATTTAAGCTTTACCTAACTTAATTGCTTTTATTGTCTGATATGGCTTTAGCTTATATGTATCTCTGTTCTAACAGTATTTTCTGCATTAGCTTTGTGAATGTAGCTTCTGGTAAGCCAATACTAACTTGCTGAAATTGTATTGAAGTATCTGAAAATCTCTTCTGTCATTTTTAATTTAGTGCCTGGCTAATTTCTCCTTCAAACTGCTCACCCCAATTAAGGCATTACTGTCCCCAGTCATTGGCACAGTCCCCAAGTCTTCCATGAAGACCCCTGCCCAAGAAAGCTGATACACTGAGTGTGTTAGTGGGAGGTGGGGTATTGCAGGCACGAATTCCCTTGGCCTGAAGTGGCTCCTGAAGTGGCTCCTGATACTCAGAGAGTGGGAGACAGGGAAGTTTTGTTCAGCTGTTTTGGTTACTTATATAGTTCTTCCTCTGCCTATATAACAGCTCACAGAATCACAGATCACAGAATCATTTAGGTTGGAAAAGACCTCCAAGATCATTGAGTCCAATCTTTGACTGATCTCCACTTAGAGCATAGCACTAAATGTGATGTCCAGTTGGCTCTTGAATATTTTTCCAGGGATGTTGACTCCACCACCCCCCTGGGCAGTCCATTCCAATGTTTATCAAGTATTTCCATGAAGAAAATTTTCCTGATGTCCAAACTGAACCTCCCCTGGTGCCGATTGAAGCTATGTCCATTTGTCCTGTCACTGGTTGCCTGGAAGAAGAGACTGACTCCCGGCTTGCTACAACTTCCTTTCAGGTAGTGGTAGGGACTGATAGCGAGCCTCCTTTTCTCCTGAACACCTCCACGTCCCTCAGCTGCTCCTCATAGGACTTATGTTCCAGCCCTTTCCTCAGCTCTACTGCCCTTCTCTGGACATGCTCCAGCATCTGGATGTCCTTGCTGTGAGGGGCCCAAAACTGAACACAGTACTTGAGGTGTGGCCTCACCAGTGCCCAGCACATGTGAACAGTCACTGCCCTGATCTTGCTGACAGAGGCCATTGGCCTTCTTGGCCACCTGGGCACTGCTGGCTCATGTTCAACTGCTATTGACCAGCACTCCAAGGTCCTTTTCCACTGGGATGCTTTCCTGCTACTTTTCCCCCAGACTGTAATACTGCATGGCGTGGTTGTAACTAATGTGCAGCACCTGACACTTTGCCTTGTTGAACTTCATACCACTGGTCTCAGCCCATCAATACAAGTTCAGTCTAAGACTGAATTTTTAGCTGCAAAGCTAGCAGTTTACATGATTTAGTTCCTTGATTACCATGATATTTGCTTAAGCTGAACCCTTTTTGTCTTTATAAAGGATGAGATATAATTTTCACTATCTCACCCCCTATAAAAACATACATTTTCAGAAGTGGAAACAGCATTGTATCCTTGTTGTCTTGCCTTACAACTGCTTCTCAGACAACACGGTATTAAGCATTTGATCTCATTAGCAATAAGAGAACTTGGCTGCAAAACACAATATTGGAGAATCAAGCCAGAGAGGTTTATATGCCAGTTCCAGCAAGTGTCTAGTAAGAGAATAGTTAGATTTATACTACCTGCTGATAGTCAGAAGGTGTGCAATTTGGGACAGTACTGAAGCTACTGCGTCTTGCGGACCATACTGACACAACTAAGAAAACTCCCACCATCTGATTTCATAGGGTATGTGATGGTACATTTCTGTCATATGCTTGGAAGTGCTTAGCTACTAAATCCAGACTAGTCCAGGTCAACATACTGGCTCATTCTTGGGTCAGCATGGCTGTCTATAACCAAACAACTCAAGATGGTTGGCACCACAAAACCACTATGTGCTTAATATGATCTAATCTAGCTGCATAACATCTTCTGCTCTGTGAAGCAGAAAATATCGGAGACTGCTTTCTCAACTGGTAAAGCAAATTACCCACATGTTTCCCGAATATTTGCTGGTACAGAACCTATCTATGGTAACTGTTTTTTTTTAAAAAAAAAATCTTTCTGTTTGGCAGCCAGTTATAGGATCAAAGCAGAAGATGCTGAACACAGTATCCACACTGGCACTTGAAAGTGCTGTTCACAGAATCACAGAATCATGGAATATCCTGAGTTGGAAGGTACCCATAAGGATCATTGAGTCCAGCTCCTGGCCCTGCACAGCACCATCTCCAAGAGTCACACCATGTGCCTGAGACTGTTGTCCAAGCTCTTCTAGAACTCTGCCAGGCTTGGTGCTGTGACCACTTCCCTGGGGAGCCTCTTCCAGTGCCAAACAATCCATGGTGAAGAACCTTTTTCTAATATCCAACCTAAACCTCCCCGGACACAACTTGAGACCATTCCCTTAGGTCCTGTGGCTGGTCACCAGAGAGAAGAGATCAGTGTCTGCCCCTCCCCTTCCCCTCCCAAGGAACTTGTAGACTGCAGTGAGGTCTCCCCTCAGTCTGCTCCAGCCTGATCAGACCAAGTGACCTCAGCCACTCTTCATTTCGCTTCCCCTCCAGACCCTTCACCATCATTTGTTGCTCTCTAATACCACAATGAGTTTTCTTATATTGTGGTCCCCAAAACAGTCCACAGCACTTGAGGTGAGGCCTCCCTAGGGCAGAGCAAAGTGGGACAACCCCCTCCCTTGACCGGCTAGCCATGTTGTGGCCAATGCCCCCAGGACACAGCTGACCCTCCCTTCAAAGCTGTTGGGATGAGGCTAGAAGTAATGTCTTATCCAGAAGGGACCTGTATCTTTCATACACAGCTGGGCAAGTGTGGAATCTAGGGAAAAATTCCTACATTCATAATCAACCCGAGTCAGAAGAGGTGGCCATTGGATTCACATTTACTTAAGTTGAAATCTGTAAGATTCCCTCTCTTCCTGGTGTATATGACAAAAAACAGTGTGTTAAATATATCAATACTTTAGGTTAGCTGGACACTATTTTAAAGTTATATAATTAACACCATCCTGATTAGTTTCTACCTATGTGTTCAAGAAAAAATGAGGATGTGGCAATTGGGGATATAGCTTAGTTGTGAAAATAGTGATGCTGAGTTAACACTTGGTCTTGATGATTTTACATGTCCTTTCCAGCCTTAAAGATTCTCTGATGCTATGATTCTACTTGTACCATATTTCTATTATGAAGATAAATGAAAGATTATTAAAATTGCATACTAAAAGAACAGTTTAATTCTAAAAGGGTAATTTAATGTCATACTAGAGACAAAAGGAGTTCAGGTCTGCAAGCACATACACCAGGGTATTTCCAGGTTAAAAGTTTGCTTAACATGTGAGAAGAGACAATGACTTTTAGTTACTTGAGTCTGCAGTGATGTCAGCTAGCTGAAGTCTCAAATTTGAATATTGCTTGAATGACCGAAACCTGTGGAAACATTTTTTACTGAGTGCTCTTGTGTAACAACCACCAAGACCTGTTACCAACTATGTAATTTAGTCTTCATACTGAAATGGCAACTTTCCTTTTCATTCTGGAAGAGTGTCAAGTGCAACCAGGATACTTCAATCTCAAATTTCTGTCTAGTGTATTTCAAAGGCAAGCTGATCTGTCTCCTGCCTCACCTTTCCTTTTACCTTGAAATTTGGTTGTATTGTTCAAAGGAACATATTTGAACAAGAAAACTTTTGTTACACGTTGATAGAAAACATTAATTCTGAAGACTGAAATAAATCTCTTTGGATTTTTTGGGTTAATGCAATTCAAAGTCACAATAACTCAAATCTGTTACTGGATGGCCAAATTTTTGATCTGTTTTTAGGCAAAATGGTGGTCTGTGTTTGGGCAGCCTGAGCTAAATTAACACCTAACACAACTTCTGCAAAAAGCATGTCCCTCACACTTCAAAACCTAGTTTCTGCTTCCTGTCATGCTAGACTAATGAGCCTCTTTGGAGAGCAGAAAATACACAAGATTCTCTATCTTCTCCTTTTCTTTCCTTTGTTAGACTAAGCTGGCAGACAAAACCTTTCTCTTTTGAAAAAAAAGAGAGCAGTTGTTGAGCTTGAGATGTGTCTGTCTGTAATCATGTGTGACCTGCTTTATGGTGTGAACAAGAGGACCAGAGTGTTGCCAGGAACCAGAGAGCTCAGAGAGGAGTGTGCCTCTCTCTCTCCTAAATTAGGGCTTGTTAATGCCATCAAGATTAATGGAAAGGCAGGCACTAACTCCAGAGAGCTACATCAATGAGACTGATGAAAACTGACTTAATTGTTTCTCAATCAAGTTTGTGAAAAGGCAAAGGCAGAACAGAAGAGAATTGTTGCATTATTTATTCCTGTCTGTGTATATTAGTAACTTTTCATGCTATAAAGTTGCTTATTTTTTCTGTAATTGCATTCACTTTTTATTCTGCAAACTCAAGCCATTGCATTTTGGAGCCTTTATCTTTGCTGCCTCTCCTCAGGCCCAGATATTCACATCTCTGTTTCAAGTATTGGTGACTTTTTTCCTCCCTTCATGCTCCTATCATATGAGGAACCTAATTGAGTGAATATGTGAAGGTGGATAAAGGCAAGGCAAGGCTCCTGAACATTTTTTTTTTTAACAGAATGGTAAAATTAAGCCTTTTACAAATTTGATATAACATTTCCTTTAAAATCAAATAACTTTACTCCTTTTTCCTCACTCTATAAAATTCTTTTAGCATAGGTGAGGAAGCAACAACTTCCTTTCTCAGAAAAAAACTGAAAATCAGGTTAGTTTTCTAGGGCATGCAAGTAAAAGAAATATCACATATTTGTTCACCTCACCAAGGAATGAAACATGTACATGGTGGACGGTATTTCCAGCTATAGGAACCAAGCAAATCACCACAACTTTTTCCCTTCCCTGAAAAACTATTTCTACAGCACAAAGAAGAAGGTTCTTGCTCCTTACATTTTATAATGAAATGATTTTTGGGGATTATTCAGGGATTTATTTCAAAGCAACATTTCGCTTCTGGCATCTGGAAAAGATGAGCTACTTGCTTGTGTCAGACATTCTTACTGGAAGCTCTGTGCTGTGATATTGCTGCAATAAACCAGCATGTATAAAAGAGTCTCATGATGAGATTAAACTCCAAGATCAATCCTCTAGAATATTTGGACTTTTTAAGTAATCCATTTCTCAAAACACTGAAATAAACATCACTGTAAGTCTGCAGGTCCCAGTATCAGAGTAGTAGCATGTACCAGCAAACCAGAAGGAGATGATGGCTTGGATGTTCAGCTTCAGCTGTGATAATTAAAGGGCAGATAACTTTAAGTCAGTCATAAGGTTATCATTTGCTGAGCTGCAGTATAATCCTCAGTGTAGGCAATTCACCAGCTGTTCTGTGGCCATGAAGAGAACAATCTGTCGTGGACTATGTCCTTGTGGCCCCAGCCTATGTCAAATAGAGGATTTAACCCTAAATGTTGCTAAAGAAAAGCTTAATAATTTCATATTTTATGACTACTGTGATTTGGCTGATATCCTGGATGAGAGTGTCCTGGATAAATGTGGATGTATAGAAAATGGGTATCTATAATAAAGCAACTCACCTTGGATTCTTCTTTATACAGAACAGAGGTCCAGTGGTGCCTCACAGAGTACAAATGCTCTCATTTTTAGGTCATTGCCTATGCTAGAAAAATACTTTGTCAATTGTGTTAATATATTGTAAAAATAAGCAGGGGTGCTCCTATGTGAAGCTCTGTAACTTCATTTCAAAACCTAAGATGAGGTACATTCAACATGATGGCAACAATGACGAGAGTTGGATGCAATCAAGGCTTTCATCCATTTGCATTAATGGAACTTGACCAGTTGAAGATTATAAAATTATGGTTGTCCCTGTCCCTAGTAATTAGTGTTTTTCTCTTGAATCAGAGTCTACACGACCAGTAAGTGTAATTTTCCAATCCTATTTTGAAACATTGGTCAGCATTCAATCTTCTGTGTATAAAGCCATAAATCCTTTCCTTGACCTTCAATGTCTTCTCCTTGTCTTTGTGTGCAGATGACATCTTAGTCCTAAGTAACTGCTGCTTTGTATCCCAGTAATCATCAGGGAAGTAATAAAGTACAGCAGATGAAATAATCGTAGCAATGTAGTATTTAAGTCAACAATGAATAATAACTATATTGCAACAGCTGTCAATCTTGATTGTAAGAATTTTATGTACTTTTGGGAAAGAAGAACTATTCCTAGATAGAAGGATATTGTTTTTAATACTCCCCTGACTTTTTTTTATTATTTCTTAACAAAAGATGATCATATTCTTCTGGAGAGTTGAAAAATAGTGTTCAAATTGGTAGCAAATATGCTGTGACTCCCTTTGGTGGAAGTAGAAGATTTAATATGGCACATAATTTCCACAATCTCGGGCAGATGCTGCAGTATTTCAGAAACAATGTCTAATGACATTGCACCCTAGCCCTCGGCCACCCTGTCAGCTGTAGAGGCAGTCAAAGAGGGGGAAAGTAGTGACAGCAACCCCTCTGACTTTTCTAGAATTCCAGGCAGTGTCTAAGAAGTTCCAAGAAACTCAAGTACTCTCCTCCCACTTCAGACTTCGATGTGATTGATATGCGTCGGTTCTTTTGAATTTTCTTCACCCAAGAGGGAAAGGTATGCCACAGGTCCAGAAAAGATTATTTCTGTTATTTTAGACTTGGTTATAAATCAGGACCTGTTGTTCATAATGTACATCTAATTTTCATTGATTCCATCATGTTAATGTACCTCAAACTTGCCCTTCAGTGGATCTTGTTCCTGGTGCGTGACCCAACTATCCAGACAGGATGGTTCATGTGTCAACAAGACACATGCTGAGCCACTTTCTCCCTGGACTGGAGGCTGAAAAAGGCTTCTGCCCCCTCTGTTGTCTGTCTCTTGATTATGTACTTTGTGTTGTCCTGTTTCTGGAGCCTGGTTGGGTGACCTGCTCTCCACAGACACATTGCTGTGAGGAAATGTAATCACAAACCTCCTGCTCATGCTACAGTGATGCTTGAGATTATAGTGGTATTTCAGTGTGCTTCTTAGGATGGTGTTTTTGTTCTACTGAATCACAGGGGTTTGGGTTCATATCACTTAATTTCAGCCATTTCACAGTTAATTAGTCAATTTAGCCACGTTATTAAAATGGAAACAGAACCCAAATAAATCCAGTGGATGACACAAATACTGGCAGAATGATAAATTATGACAGATGAAGGATTGGTAGTGCAGTATGAGCTGGACTTGGTAATAAACAAAATGTGCTGCAGTATGCATAAAAAATGGAATACTGGAAAAAGGTACCTTTTTAAAGGATTTTGTACAGACCACCAAGTGTTAATACCAGTGTGACAAACAAGGCTAATATGATTATTATGTTAGGGAGAGTATGATACTTCTTTGGTATAAAGACTGCTGGATGCAGAATGAGCTGCACAAATTTTCTGAGGGATAGAAAGTGTGTCTCTCAGTGAGAGGCATACATGGATTAAGTTGCTTACAGAAATAAAGACTGAGAAGGAAGCTGAATGCCGTACAGCTCATCTTGCCTTCACTCAAACACCGCAAAAGGTTACTGTTATGTTGTTATAGCTCCTCATTCTAAGGTGTAACAACAGCCAATGTCTCTAAGTGGAAAAATTAAACATAGAATTTAGGTATACTCCCTAAACAACTGAGATTAATAAAGCCAGACAGATTTTCTCTGTATCTAGTTTACAAGTCAGTACCAGTTATTTTCATCATCATCATCATCACGTCTCCAGAAGATTTTTAAATCAAATTCAAATTATCTATTCTACTTGCATTTGCTACTGTGTGAGGTTGAATTATTTAGGAAATACTGAAGTCTGGCCAGAGGAATACCTTAACTTCTATGAATCTACTGCAGAAAACATATCCCTTATGGTTTTTTTAAAATCCTTGGTCATGTCTTCTCCTCGGTATGGAATACCTATTTCCATTCCAGTATTTTTTTCCAAAAGCATTTGGGTTTTACCAATGCTCTTGCTGATAAGCTGCATGTCTTTTCTCACTTTTCTGGAAATATGGGCAGTTTCATGGAAATGTTTCATTTTTACTTCAGTTTTACAGTCACCTGGTGTGATTTGTTTGAATTCCTTACCCAGTGTGAAGGAGATTGTGTTGCTTTAAAGGCATTTTTTGTTTTGATGGCAATCATATGCTTTTCAGCACTGATTGTCATGCTGCATTTGGCCAGTCTGACTGGTTTCCTTGAGGATAAAACCACTTTAAAAATAAAATAAAAATAAAGAAAAAAAATCAAATTGTGTAATCTCTGCCAGAAAAATTTGCAAAATCCTGTGGAAATGAATGTCTTAATGTAAATAGAAAAGTGGCACTGATGGGAAATGCAAATATTTCACAGCATGTGATCTTGAAGAGCTCTTAGCATCTGAAATATTTAATTTCCTGCTGAGGATAGGACATGATTTTTCAGTTATTAAAGTTAGTGACTCTTATTTGCTAAGTAGGAAAGGCATTTTCCAACACTGCCATCCACTGCTGTATTTTACAACTGCCTTAGAAGTGCTTTGTAGGATATTCTATACACGTGTTGAATGTGACCCTGACCCTACAGCTGTGATCAGAATGCACTTCAGGACGTGAGGGTCAAGGCATACATTAAATCATCTTCATAATGTGAAATATTGTTAAGGGCAATAGTGCATTCCCCTTTTCAGCTTTCCTATTGAAATAAAACAGTGCTAAAAACTGATCACTAAATAGGGAACTGAACACAAATAAGAATACATGCTTTTGGCATGTGTGTTGACTTCATAAAGAAAACCATGTGCATAACACTTAGAGCTGTAAGGATTCTGTCCATCAGCTCCATTTACTGCTAAAGATGCTCATGACCAGACAAGCTGAAATAGAAGACTTAAACATCCAACAAGGATTAGGCCTGAAAACAAACTAAGGAGAGATGCAGATTGGCTCATTTCTCTAGCAGTACTTTTCCAGAGTCCAGAGAGAACTGAAGAAACAAGACAACATGATATTCCACCTGGCTGAATCTTGTTATCTGAGATGCTGATTATATGAAAAATGAATCTGTGAACATTTTGTTGTGCAGTATTCACCTGCAGCTTACAAGCAACCCATCCAATTTCATACTGAAATGAGAAAATCCAGGAGGGTCAGCCCTGTCCTGAGATGCATCAGGCACAGCATCACCAGCTGGGCAAGGGAGGGGATTTTCCTGCTCTGCCCTGCTCTGGCGCAGCCTCACCTCCAGTGCTGGGGGAGTTTTGGGCAAAACAGTATAAGAAAGGTATTAAACTATTAGAGAGTATCCAAAGGAGGGCCACGAGGATGCTGAAAAGCCTTGAGGGGAAGTCGAATGAGGAGCAGCTGAGGTCACTTGGTCTGTTCATCCTGGAGGAGACTGAAGGGAGACCTCATTGCAAACTGCAACTTCCTTGTGAGGGGAAGAGGAGGGGCAGGCACTGATGTCTTCTCTGTGGTGACCAGGGACAGGACCCAGAGGCCTGAAGATGTTTCAGAGGTTTAGGCTGCATGTCAGGATAAGGTTTTTCACCCAGGGGGTGGTTGGGCACTGGATTAGGGAAGTGGTCACAGCACCAAGCCTGACAGAGTTCAAGATGCATTTGTATAAAGCTCTTGGGCACATGATGTGACTCTTGAGGTCTCCTGTGCAGGGCCAGGATTTGGACTCAATGATCCTTGTGGGTCCCTTCCAACTGAGTTTATTCTGTGACCTTGAGTCAGAGAAGCCAGAGTCTCACAAAGATTTGGTGTTCAGAAAAAAAGGACAGAAGCTACAGAACCCAAAGAGTGCTGAGAAAGAGCAAAATGCAGGATCCTTCTAATTCTGAGCATTGATACCAGCTGAGTTACTGCCAGGTTGCTTGATGTTAAAAGAAGCAGGAGACTTTATCCTGAACTTTCATCTGAGGTGCCTGGGTGGTCTGAAGCTGAAAACAGCCAAAGTCATCACAATGCATTGCATTCACACAGACGTGTGAATGTTCCCTGACAAGGAGGCTGTGGCAGCTCTGCTTCACACTGGAGGCTGTTCACACCTGCAGAGATGTTCCTGCCAGTCAGCACCACATTGTGCAAACAGCTGCATCTACCTGACCACGCACCTGCACAACCAAAATCTCTCCCAAACCAACTGAAGACGAACCACAAGCCTGAAGGAAAAACCCAGGATTTCCCAGAGATGCTAATTAGACTGAGCAAGCTGAAACATCTCCAACTGATCAATCTCAAGGAAAACATCTGCAATATTTGTAGCTCTGTGTGCTTTGCAGAAAGCTGTTAGGAACCTACTCCAGAGCCTGGTCTATCACATCTGCCTTTTATTTATTTCCAGTACGAGTTTCTCAAAAGTGGGAGATGGGCAAAAATAAAACATATAAAGTACAATTCCTGCATGGCAAGTGCCATTATGTCTGTTGTTTGATGAGACTTTCTCCGGAGCATTGCTAGCATGTTTTGAACCCTACCTCTCTGGCTTGCTGGTGTTTTGTAGAGAATAGTTTTGCAAGTATATTTCTGCTGCAAATATCACTGATTTTACAGTTCATAAAAACTGAGACAAAATAACCTCTTCAAACGTCATGCCTTACAAAGACAAGTCTGAATGAAGGACCATCACAGGAAAATCCTGCTTGCAATCCCCTAGGGATATTCTGTTACACCTCTAGTAGAGCAAAATTTTTCAAGAATGAAAAGAAGTTGTGTTCTTAAACTGGGGCAGCTTGGTGTTCAGGGAACACTTCCCAGAACCAGATAGATTTGGAAAATTATTATTGAACAGACATCTTTCAGGGTAGAAAAGATGTCTGAGATTAGTTGTAAATGTCTCTATATTAGATTGCAAACAGGAACATTGCAAAACAGATTAAAGCAACTAAACTCAACACTCCCTCTCCCCCTCCCTGAGTAATTTACTTATTTCTAGCAAATGAAGAACAAATGTCTCTGCCCTTATCTTCTATGTCCTTCAAACGTTGACTCTTTTTAAAGTGTTCTTGGTATTTAAAAGGATTTTCATTAAAACTTTGCTCCCTTGCCTTCTAGATGCAAAATTTTATCCTTTTGATTAAGGTTTCGATGTTTCCCACCAAAAATGTTCCCCATTTTTTCTTACGGGAAATAAAAATGATCCTTAAGACATTAAAACTTAGCTTACCTTTTAATACTATTTCTGTGATAAACATACAATTTTTTACCAAAACTGCTTGTGTCAGAAGACTGAAATATGGGTTATTACTAAGTGGATGTAATAACAGAGAGTTGACAATTCTCTTCCAAGTGAAGCAGATTGCACAGCCCATGTAAACCTCAGAAAACAGGTTACTACTCACAATTTCATTTCCAGCCTTTGCTGAGTCTATTATTCTTTCTTTGCCTACAAGATATTCTATGGATATTCACAGTTATTGCCACCTTATTCTTGCAAGTAGACTATTTCATCCTTTCTCTTCTATCCCTATTTATCTTATTTCTGGTTTTAAATGTTGTCAATAAGAGTTTTTTAAAATATATACACTCATATATATTCTGTACTTATATATGTACACATACATGTGTGTATGTATGTATAAAAATATACACATAAAACATGTCTTATTAAGTTCTTTAATATATTACAATAATTTCTTGCAGGAGGTTGATCTCAAGTTCCCAGAAGATGATCAATGACCTTTCTGGATATGGTGAAGGATAAAAAGAAACAATTGTTTCGGTATCATGATCCAAAGAAGACTCGTTTGCACTCTGTCCCTAAGTGACCCTATCCATGTGACATATAAACCCCATAATTTTCTAGTGAATGACAACATGTGCTACTTGGGCAGAACTGATGTGGAAAAGTGTCTCAGAAGCCAATCCACAAGTCCTTCAATTTCACATCTCAGTCTTCAACCCACAGTATTTCACTTTTCCCATTAACAATTCAGCTGACTCTGAATTCCCATTAACAATCTTCATCTGCTTCTCACTCTGCTCCATTCTCAAAGGCATAAGAGGCAAGTCTAGATAGGTGACTTGGCAGTTTTGCAGGGAGGCTGATGGTGCTGGTATGGCTTCCCAGAGGCAAAGGATGTTCAGTGCTGTGATTCTTGCCTGAGCATCAGCAATAGGCAGGAAATACGAGAGGGAGGGAGGGAGTGGGGAAATATCAGTAAATATTAGTAAACCTAGGTTTAAGATGTGGCAGATGATGGCTTAATGTTAGTGTACAGTGGTGCTGAAGAAAAGAGCAGAGGAACAAATGAGAATTCAGAAGACAAGAATTTGTGGTTTGAGAACCTGATTATACAATGACAAAAGACTTTTTCTGGAACCTTTGAAAGACAAAGCAAGGGTGAAATGTCTGGGGGCACTGGGAAGAAGCAATTGCCTTTGAAAAGGAGGTGAGGAGATTCAGGGGTGTGCTATGAGTAGAAAAATGGTGAAATCACTTCTGTGTGTTGGCAGCAACAGAAAAGAAAATAAGACAAGTATTAAGAGATCTACTCAAATAGTCTGAGTGGTTGGGGGAAAACCTGCCCAAACAGCTTCAAATATCCAGAAACGAAACATGAGCTGGGAGTTATCTAGGCAGCATTCAAGGATTTCTCTGTGTAACTGATGGAGATATTGTTGTCAAGGGCTGAAAGCTGTAAATATGTTTAAATATTAACTAAACAACTGCCCTTGCCTTCTGCTGGTGCTAGGTATTTTTGATCCTGCTTCTCTGTTAGGGCATGCATGGGCTGGAGCTGGGAGACCAGCAGGTTCCATCAGGCTGTCTGGCCATACCACATATTTTGTACCTTGGTGCTTGTTAGCGTTGCCTTTTTTGCAATAGCCATTGAGAAGGCGAATAATTTAACCTCTGAGTAAGATCCCAGTAGAGGAACTCAAGGAAAAATAAGTTTGCTGGGTAGAGAGATGGGCTGAAATTCTCATTTATGCTTTCTATTGCTTAGGTCCTTCCTTGGTGTTAGAAGCAGCAGCTCATTCTGTGACCTTTTGCTATCATCATGATTGGGTTCTAAATATTTCAATTGATGTAGGTCATCTGGCACACAGCATTTTAAAATTAATTCACACTTAATGTCTGCTGAATGAAAATAAAGAAACTGACCAAAAAATCATTTTAGAATTCGACAAAAACCTTCATGGTTTTGGAGTGGCTTATTTCCATGGGGATGCACTATCTTTAATATCTTTATTATCTGGTAATCTAAACCAACTAAAATTGTTGAGGACAAAGACAAGCCTAGTTCAGCTTTCATAAGACTTTTCTTCAGATCTGAAATGGATGTAACCATTGGCAAAACAAAGGTTGGTTTGGAAGCAAAGATTTTCTCAAAGGAATTTCTTACTTCTGAATGGCTGTATTTATCACATTACCTTTTTTCCCCCTCTGTGTTACATTCAGGTTCCAGAGTCATTTATAATCACACAGCACAGCTCAAAACTACTGTTTGCTTGGTAGTCACCTTGAAGAACTTTTAGACAGTCCAAACCTGTCACTGTGTAAAATTTGGCATGATATGGTGAGTGAACATAGCCCACCCACCACTCTGGAGATTTAGGAAGCTTTGTTAGACCCATGCCTGGGGAGAGTGAGGATGGCTGGACCTCTGCTCAGTGCACTGTGAAATAGGAGGACACCCACAGAGGGCTTGTGCTCAAGTCAAGAGCGTGATGTAAGCAATTACAGCTCCTAGGATTAATATTTCCTGCTGGAAGTCTGTTGTTCCATGACCCTCTGTGAAAGGACCTGGGAAACTCAGGTGCATTGAGGCTTAATCCCAATGAGACACATCCCACTGCAGGTAATGCTGACCAATTATTCAAGCTACCAGTGTGATATTTCTGGTGGCCAGCTCTCCATGCCCTTACATTTCCCTAATCTTCTTTTCACTAAATCCCTTTCTAAACAATTACTTAAGAGAGAAAGCAGTACCAGGTAAAGAAGGATTAAAATACTGATCTTCTCAATGAACTGAGACTCAGAAAAATGAAGGTATCTCACAAATATGTAAGCCACTAAGATTTAGTTTCCTTCTGCTGAATAAGATTAAAAGGATTTTGACAACCTGCTGATGTTTCCCCTAAGGCTCTCCTCCCCAACACACTACCCCAGACAATCATGTAGGAACCTATTGAGGAAACTGAAGAGTACTCTGAGTCTGAAGTTTTAAAATAAATCCTTAACTGAGTCATAGATTTTGTGTACAAAAACCACTGAATGATGTTCAAAACCTGGTGATGGATAAATCTTTGTGATGTGGTGAAAACTAGTTATTAAAGAAGAGACTCTTTAAACAGCAGTTGTATCACCATTAGGGCATAACAGTCCAAATACTCTTCCCACACCTTCACAAGACATGTGCAGATTGCCCTTGGGAACATATCTGGAAGAATACACGTACCCTCCAGCAGCTGATGGGAATCTTACATGTGCAGGCAGGGCTGGCTGATAAAAGTCTCAAATGTTCCAGCAAGGCTGGCAGGTTGCTGCAACTGAATTTTCTTACTAGAGAAATTAAGTTTTATTTGTTTGTTTGTTTTTTAAATGTAGCAGGTGCCTTGCTAAGAAAAGCAGTCCAAGCTGTGCCAAAGTCCTGACAAGAACTGATGATGAAAAGAGCCTGTAGATGTGTGGCTTCACCTTGTCCCTGGTAGGATTGACCAGCTGTGAATTAAAAAAAAAAAAAAAAAAAAAAGTACCTTACCATTTACAAGCATGTCTTGCCTTCACAGGAGATGTGAAATTCTCTTATGACACAGACGTTGATGTTTTCTGCTATTCACCTTATTTTTCTCAATAAAAGTTATCAAGTGGTTATGAAAAGCATCTAAGCCAGTCAAAGCACTATAATAGATCTGACCTTGTAGCTTTCTTTAGACTATTTTTTTCCTAAGAAATGTGACCATTTTCTGATTCCATCAGTTTTGGGATTATTCTCCACAGTATCTGCACAGAATATATTTACTCTGTTATCAGCTGATTGTTTTACCTGCATTTCTCATTCATAGCTTCCTTTAAATTCCATGGGAGAGAGAAGCTTTCATTTAGAATCTGAGTTTATAGCTTTGCTGACTACAAAAAAGCCCAAACCCAAACCCCACTAAAGATATGTACCTGAAAGAAATAGCACCTAATTTATCAGTTTAAAACACATATATTTAAACTTAGCTATAGGAGGCCACCATTGTTTGTTGGGGTTTTTTAATACTGGGAACTGACTACACTGAGTTTCCTTACATATATATTTATTTCTCTATAGTGTGGCTTGTCAGGGGTTGGTGTTGAAGGGCTGATTAACTATGTCTTTGCTAATATCACCTATGACCTATCCTGCTCTCGTTTGTACCATCAGAGGACTCTAAATTTCTGCTGGCCCAAACCTCTGAAGACATTTAAGAGAGTGGTGGGGTTTGTAAAGATAATAGCCGTGCTTACAGAAAACCTGATCTGTAGAGAGAAAAAAGTGATCTATCTTCTGAGCCCACCAGATCTCCCAAAGCTGTCTTTGATTTTCAGTGTTATATGTACAGAACTGCAGGCACATCAGCCCTGTGGGCTACTGCCCATGAGGCAAAAGGCCATCTGCTCAAAATCACACAAACTCCAACAGCAGCTCCAAAACTTGCAGTTTTGTTGGTGTGTTCATGGGTCCTGCAAGCTGTAGCAAGACCCTGGTGAGCTGGGTTGCTCACTTCTGTTTGAAGGGCTTTCCACCAGGCATTAGGGATGGACACAGCTCATTCAAGGGAAATTAGGTGTCAGCTCCCAGACCTGGACAGGTTCCCAGCCATGGGCAGTGTGGTCATCCTGAATAGCTACAGTGCCCAACAGTACCAGAAGTACTGGCCACCTGTACTACTGCCATGGTAGCCATGACTCTGGACTTTGTCCCCTCCTGGCTTTCCCAGATGGCACTTGCAGTTTGAGCCGTGTGTGGCATCTCTCCCTTCACCATCACTGGTGCATTGCAGCCTCTGCTGCAGAATGACTTCTCCTGAGGACACATCCCAGATCCAGGGGCAGGTGCAGAGAGCTGGTAATGGGAAGATGGAGAGCAGACCAGATAAGCTATACCCACAGGACCTGTAACCTTATAGACCCATTATCCAAGAAACCTTAGAGTTACTGGTGATAAAGCAATACTTTTCTGATATCATCATAATGACAGATTCAAAAGGGTTTCTCACCTTCACACATTGTGCATCTATACACAGAGAGCTGGGTGGGTAATTTGAAAAACAATTCCCAGGCTCTTTAAACTTTGCCTTCTCTTTGTTACTACATGAGAAAAAAACTGCAGGGCCCAACCTACTGCTCTCTAATTTTGTCCAGTAAGGGAGGCATTTTTGCATTTTGGAGACAAACTCTGACAGAGCACTCAGCAGACAGAAAAAAATTAACCCCAAATCAGCCCATTGCCTCTCTGCGTCTCTCACCATCCCCTAAAATGACATTATCTTAAAATAAACTCAATTTTCATAATATAGTTTGGTTTCATTCCATTTACTTCTGTACCTTCAGAGTATTTTGATTTTCAATGCATCTTGGAGAGTGAAAAACACAATCTTCAGATAGAAGTTGTAAGTGCAGTTTTTTGGCTTCTGACTGGTTTTTGAGAAGACAAAAATCCTTGAAACTAAGAAAAAAAGTGCAGAATTTATGAAACATTCTTCAGCTTGGGATAAGCTTTGTACAAGTAGCAATACAGTTAGCATAGCTGCACTGCAGCCATAGAAAGAAGGCAGCAGGTTTTTATGAAGCCAAATGATGCTGTCAGACAGATGGTTTAGGCAGAAAAAAAGGGGTTTACTTTATCTTGATAAACAAGACGTATATTATTGTCAAGTATATTATTGTCTGGCAATCAGAAACAATGTGAAAAACAAAAGAAAGGGTCAGGCTCACTGTGAATGAATTATAAAATACCTGGACAGGGAAAGGCCTCTAAGAACAGTGTGAATAACACCTATCATACTGAGTGAGGGCTGCCTGATCCAAGCAGAGCACATACATATAAAAGTCAAATTGGCCGTGATTTCTTCTGGAAATTACTGACATTAGTTCATTTTAAGAGCACTGAAAATTGAAGGGTCTAATCTCAGGGGACTCCTATAAACCTGAATCTCTCCCTTCATCTTACATATGTATACTACTGAGCATCCATCATACTCAGTATCACCCCCTTGTAATTAAACAGTTTGTAGATATGAGGAACAGATTTTAACAGCATTTTTAGGAAGAAACATTTTCCTAAAAATAGCAGAGACCCAAATAACTTAACCAGTAATCTTTAGCTCTCCTTTTTTGCTCCAAAATGTAGCCCATACACAGCAGAACAGCATCACAGAGGTGGGCTGAGATGGCTGGCTTCCACAATGTCCTACAGCTTTTCAACTAGGTCATGAGTCTTATAAGGAGGCTTTGATGTGCCAAATTAGGGGTAGAAAGTAATTTAGCCTGGGTTTCCCATTTCAAACTATTCCAGACATGTACATCCAAGATTCCTTGTTAGGTGTTTTCTGTCATGAGCAAGAAACTACCTGACTCCAGGAAAAGAACTAGTCTTTAACTGGATGGATGAGCTTTTCCCTGACCTGGCTAAAAATCAGGTAAATCTGAGGATTCTTCCTCAGATTCTGTGGGGAATTCCTCAGAATCTGTGGAGATTCTTCCACTCCTTGACTGCTTTGGGTTGCCTCCAACTATGCTCAGTTTCTCTCATCTCCATGTTCTGGCTTTTGTGGGTGCTGCCTCTATGACCCTTCCTTTCTCCCCTGTTCTTTGTTCCTGCCATCTCTGCTGACTTCTAAAGGAAGGAGACCTGAGACAAGACACTATGTGCTCCAGTCAGCTGGAGTCAGGGTCCCTGGAACCTGCTGGGACACACTTTGGCCACCCTGTATGCTGATTTTGGCTGGCACAGTGCTAATTTTCTTCACAGTGGCTGGTATGGGGCTGTGTTTTCAATTTATGCTGGCCACAGTGCTGATAATATAGAGATATTTTTGTTACTGCTGAGTGAGGCTTGCACAGAGCCAAGGCCTTTTCTGCTTTTCGTACTGCCACACTGGTGAGGAAGCTGGAGGTACTTGGGAGGCTGGGAGGAGACACATCCAGGACAAGTGACCAGAGAGATATCCCAGATCATATGACATCAGTATAAAAAATGATGTGAGTGAGTGGCTGTATGGGGCTTGGCTGCTGGCTGGGGTTAAACCACAGCATCCCACCCAGGTCTGCACCTGTATTCCTGTGTGTGTCAGTTCCTGCTTTGCAACTTGGGTCCTATTTCTCCAGTTGCCCCATGAGCACCCATGAGCCCTTTTAGCTCAGTCCAGATGTTCCAGAATACTTGTAAAATAATTTTTAAATTTTCTTCACGTCAGTATGACTTTGGATTTTTTTTTTTTTAACAGGAGCATCTCTTTGTATTTCCCCAGCATTGCATAATAGGCAGAGAGTTCGGTTGCATTGCAAAATGCCTGGGCTGGGCTGCTTGTATTTTGCTGTAAATGTAGCTGAGAGTAGAGAGAGAATGTCCAAAAACCTGAGATCAGAAATCAGCAGGTCTTGTTTTAACAAGTTGAATCCACTACAGGCTTTTTGCTGAGTGTGCAAACAGCAACAAAGAATAAACTTCAGTGCCCAGGTGGTGTAACTGCTCCATTCTCTTCCCAGTGGCTCACATCTGACAGCTTGATGAGCTAAGCTACAGAAACAAATGGGACACCTTTCACTGCCCTCATAAATGTCTTAACAACAATTTTTTCCCACTTTAATCTGTACAAAATCCAAGTCACTGCATTTGGCGCAACATGCCTGTTCAAGATCAGGAGTTTCTGCATGTGATCTCAGTTCTACCATTTTGTTAGAGGTTTAACTAACTCCATAATTAATAGCTAGGGTCTGGATAGTGTTGCCATAACAGAGGTTGGAACCTTGAGTGCTGTAGTAGTGGTGCACACCGATGATTAGAGAATCTCTCCATTCCCTCTTGGTGCCCATGCAAATGAGAAACCTACTATTACTTGTTACTATAAATATTTATACATCTTCCAACTCTGCAGCAAACCCTAGAGGAATGAAAGTAGATTCTGTTTCCAACTTCTAAGTGCCCTTACACTTATCATATAAGCAGAAGGTTTGATTTCTGCTTCCAAGTTTGTTTGCTTTTTATAATCAGACACTGTCCCAGGGATTTCCAATCTCCTGAGGCACAGAAGCAAAGGTGAACAATCTTCTAAAGTTTTTAGCTGGATTTTGCGCCAGTTGCTAACTTCTCCTGTCAAAGCTGCATCTATTTGTATCTCATCAGAGAAGTCTGGCAATATGGCTGGAAAGGACCTTGAGGAGACTTTGGCCTTGAAGGGATCACCACTAACACTGCATTTCTGATGGATGTCTGCATAACTTGTTCTTGACAACTTGCAAGTAGATATTTCGCACTCTCTCCCTCAGATTTTTTTTTTCTTACGAGAATTAATCTTTCTTGCTGCAGTTCAAATCTATGATCTCTTGTTTTTTCTTCACTGAATGTTCATTCTTTTACTTTTTGCAGAAGCTGCCTGAACATTTCAGGTAATACTAAATATGCCCTCAGTTTTCTCATTTATGTTGAACAACTTTCCTCTTTCACGGTCCAAGTCTTTCAGGTGCCTGATCCTTCTTGTTGCCCTTTTCTGACCTCCCCTGACAAACACAGCAAGATGGTCTTTTTTAACTTGCTGCTCCCTTATTGCTGTCAATGCTAAGCACATTTTTCAGTAATGACTAGGAAAAAAACCTTCAATATGATTCTGTGGCTGGTCCTTCTGCAGAAACCAGTTTAAAATATACTTTTATTTTGAGATGTATAAAACCAGATTATGAGAATAGTTGCAGTCTTTGGCTTTGTTTTCTTAGTCATCCTTCTGGCAGAAATACAACATTTATGCAGAAAGAGCTTCTGAAGTCTTCCATGTACAGACTTGCAAGTAGGAGGAAAGGCAATTAGTGACCCATTTATATGTAGAAAGAGAGGCAGGTTCTTTTTGAGGAAAATGAGCAGAATTTTCTCTCTGAAATGAGAGAAATGAGTTTCCAAATGAGGAATTAATGGTCCTAACCAGAGAGATTTGGTCCTAATCAGAGAGATTTAGGGGTTGCAGCATGCAAACACACAAAGTGACGCTTTGAAATTGTATGAATAGTACACTGAATGCTCAGTCTAAACTCAGCTGGTTAAAAGTATTCAAACACTACCTGGAACATTTTCTCCATGACCGGAATATTTTCCTTTTATCACCAGAAAGCAAAGCAGAGCTCCTGCTGATTCCATGCCTGTGCTCCTGACGCATGCAATCACCTGGTGATGGTTGAGGCAGATCGAGCCCCGACTACATCAACCACCTGGGGGAAATGCTGAAAGTACCCCCAGGATCTGCATCATGTTGTCTCCTCCCTGCAAACATTTATTTCCTGCATTCCTCTACCTACACTGACAATTCAGCAGACTGTTGAGAATTCAGTAGATATATTCATTTTTTCCAGTGCAACTTATGTGCTGCCTGAACACAGGGCTAACTTCCTTGTGCTGGAAAGGTTTTAGATGCTGTTTTCACTAAATAAAGTTTTATGAAGTGTGAAACTGCAAATGACATAATAAGTTTGGATATAATGCTGTTATCAAGATCATGAGGCTTTTTTACACACATGGTGTGAAGCAAACTTTACAGTCAGAGGTGTTTGAATCATAGAAAATTATGCCTGGAAAGAGCTTCCACAGATCAGCCATTCTACCAGACACTGGATAAACTCTACCTACAACTTTCCTGGCAGGTATTTGTCTTATGTCTTGGTAAAAGTCTCCTCTGATAAAGCTTTTTACAGATTTCCTTAGGCAATTTATTACAGTGCTTAACTATACACAGTCATTTTCCTAATGTGCAATTTAGATGGAATTATCTTTAGACAAGAAAGCAGTATGGTCAGAGAAAGGTAATATTCCTATTTATCACTAGTACAACTGCAACAAGAGAGTGACACACATATATCTTGAGAGCACTGACCCAGAGAGACCTGTGTATAAATGTACATGGACCTGAGCGTGGCAGCAGCAAAACTGTCACTCCTTGCACAAGGTGTTATGCAAACAAGGTGGCTGGAAGTGCTGAGCTCTGACATTTTACTAAAGTTCCTCCCTCTCTGGGTCATTGCTGGCTGAGCCAGTGCTATGAAGTAATGCTTCCCTCCATGCAGATTTCACAGCTCTGAGCCTTCACCTGGAGTGCCTCCTTTATCAGCAAGTGCAGAGCTCACTCCCGTTCATCAATACAGATTGGCAGGAGGAACAAACTCCTTTTATAAATCACTCTGCTGTGGAGCATTCATGTGAGCTGAGGAAAATTGGGTTCAATGCCCTCTTTTGCCTAATGAGTCCTGACTCATAATTTGCACTCAGGTGCCTTGTTTTCAGATTGCTCAGTTTTCCGCTTTTGCAATGCCCTGCTTGACATGGAAAAAAGTTTCATTGCACTGGAAAGCAAGAGAGTGACTTAGAGTGTTGCAATTAGATGCTTACAGTGAAGTTTGGAATGGTTGGTTTGGGTCTGGCCACAAGGATTGCATCAATATTTTATGCAATATTTGTTTCATGTAAAATGCAAACACAAACTTTGGCTGAAAGAACATCACCCTCCAGCCCAACTGCTTCTCTCAGGAATCATGCTTACTTTCTGTGACTCACTCAGCATTTAACTTTTCCACTCAGTGGAACAAGTTCAGCAGGTGAAGCAGAGCCTCCTCTGCCTTTGGTTACACACCCTTTGGAAGGAGAGCAATAGTGGTTTTAACCCTTTCCCACAAAGAGAAGTACAAACCCTGTATCCCAGTTCTTGGTGATTGTTGCAGAGTGTTTAAAATATTTTCTTTCTAGTTACATTTTGAAGGAAAACAGGAGCTTCCATTGGGCTTCATATGGATCCAAGTTTGAGAGCTCATCATGACCTTGAAGAAGAGTGTCTGGGGGGACACAGACAAGCAAGGGCAGGGGCTGAGCTGCACACAGCCATCCCAATGGGCCCAGAAATGGAGTTAAAGAATGGAGACCATTGCAGAAATCCCCCTTCCTTCATGGTGAAGTACTAAATGAACACAGGTCTTGAGGGTTAAACAACTGGACTTAAATTTACTGCATACAACTGGAGTTAAATTTAAATTGTCCTCCTATGAACGTGCAAAAGAAATATAAATCTGAAAACTTTTCATGTCCTGGTGAATGAAACTTTGCCTTATAATACCACTAGTGTGTTAGGGGATGTTGACTGCTTTTGAAAATGTTATTCTGCATTTTAGAGATCAGGACACCAATTAATTAATGTAGCACTCTCACTACTCTTCATCAAAGAAATTTTATCTATTTATAGTAGTTTACTAAAAACTTTTCCCCAGGGAGTTTCAGGCTGCGGTATTGCTCGATGTGCTGAACTAATTAAAGATGCATGTTTCTAATTCAGCCATTCAGGTGTATTTTAGAGCCTAACTCTGACAGTTTCTTATCTCTGTTGTTTTAATTTCTGTTGTCGTGAAGTTAATTCTGGAAATTACTTTATAACCAGTAGAGAGAATCTGATATTGAAATTAGCTTGCATAAATGTGGACAGAAGAAAGAGAAGAAAAGAGGTGAAGAAAAAGACAGATTAGGAAAGAAATATACTTCAAAAGAGTACATTTTACAAAATTCAGGCAGTGCATTCCAAAAACTTCATGGGAAGCTGATGAGAGGGAAGGTTAAGCTAAGAAGAATGGCTGTCACTCAGAAAGGATTAATAGGAAAGACAGATACAGAAACAATCAGACAGAACACAGAGGCAGCTTGCCTCCCTGTTATTTCATCACTGCCCCCAAATTCAAGGGGAAAAAGAAATGAAAAGGAAGTCATGTTCATGGTTACAGGAAAAGGAGAATGAGCTTGAGCAATTACAGGCAGGAGCCGAAAGACCAAGACATAAAAGAAGATGTCAAATAACAAGAAATTTGGCTTAAAACAGCCTTAGTAAGGGAAGAACCTGGCAAGAGGAAGGCCTCTGCTTCACCTGCAAGACACCTTGATGTGGAGAAGGCCAAAATAGTTAGTTCTTTCTTTTGCTTTTGCTTAAAATATTCAGTGATAAGCAGGTCTGTAATAATATAAGTCTAAAAAGTGTAAGATTAGGGAGATCTTGGAAGGTAAAATTCTTATATGTTTGCAGTTTCAGCATGGCTGATAAATTCTTCAGAATTATATTTAAAGACAGGATGAAGCAACCTCAATGGAGAATACACAGGAAAGGAACAAAAGAATTGGAGGGGCAATAGGGAATAACGGGCCTTACTAACAACAATTAAAACCTAATTCTAAGTATTTGGGTGCTGCAAAAAAATTCTGTTACTTGCCAAACTATATGTCAAGAGGAAATTATGTAATTTCAACATTTTCTTCTTCAAAAGGCCAATTGTGCTTACAGCTCAGGAAGGAGTAATATGCCATCTTTGTCCTGACTTCAACAGGGAATTTTGACACAAGTTCTCTGGACAACCTGTCCTAGTACCTCACCACCATCACAATAAAGAATGCCTTCCTTATAGCTAATTTAAACCTACTCTCTTTGAGACTGAAGCCACTACATTTGTCAGGGATGAAAAATTGTAGTTGACTCTGACTCTTCCTTTTTTCTGTGATTAGAAGTATTCAAAGACAAAACCAAAAAGACTGCAAATGCAATAAAAATAATTTCTCCTAACTCTAGAAAGAGAAGAACCCTCCCATTAATTCATGGATTCATGCACTTCACAGCTTTGAGAATTAAAGCCTCTATCACATCAAATATCTGTGATGTATGTGAAGATCGCTATTCATCTGTATCTTTTATCTTTGTTTCCAGCAGCTGCAATCATAATTAAGTTCCAGCATTGCTGTTGTGGCTCATCTTAAAACTTCTTGCTTTGCTGTGGCATAGCTGAGACACCTATTAGTCTCTGGTGATGTTAATTAAAGAATGAATATTGATGGCAGAGAATATTAAAAAGGGTTTGTTGTGGGAGAAAAAGAGCTATATAGATATACAGGCATTTATCAAGAGAAGCAGCAGAAACATGGAGAAAATAACTCCAATGAGTGAACATAACAAAAAAACTTCATCAGATCCAGTTATCAAAAATAAATGTCAGTGTTGCCTCCTTAGAGTCAGCATGGGTACTGCTGCTTCCTGGGATGGAGGGCTCTGCTCCAGCAACACCCTCAAATCTTTGCATGTCCTGATACCAACTGCCACAAAAGTGGTAGGATGAAAATTGCTGAGGAAAAGAAAATGTTCTGCTAAAAAAACTGACAGAGAAAAGTCTGCCAGCCTGGAACTGTGATACAGGCTTAGGAAAGAGAAACATGACTGAGGAATGCAGCTGACATTTTTGAAGTACAGTTGTGTACATGTAATCCAGAGACAGCCTGAGACACTAGTGATAGGCCCTAAAATAAGAAGCTGTAACAGCAACTTCTTGTCTGAAAAACTGGAAACAGTCTGGGAAAGTAAAATGGTTCTATAGGAACACCAAACATCTTCATCTGTTGGTTGTTACATGTGCAAAAATGGAAATTCACAGCATCTCTTGGCTGCTTGACGTGGTGACTTCCCACACCCTCTTATACCTCTGTGATCTAAAAGGCATTTTCATTCGAAGTGAAGCCACTCTCTGAGTACTTCCTATGCTTCACTTGTTTTTCTTGCCTAAACAGGTTAAATCCCACAGAAACTTTCAGTGAGCACTTGGATGCTCACCAGGGATGTCTGGCTGACTCCTGACTCAGTGATGCAGATCATCTCCAAAGGGAAAATTTTGCATAATTATTTTACTGTATTCCCTTTGGGCACAGTTTTGGGGGATTGTCCTACCACCTCTGAGATGTTTGGGTGGCCTTCCGGGGTCAGTCTGCCCTCTCCTTTGGGATGGTTTGGCCCCTTCTGAAATCTGTCTAATTCACTTGATACTGGCCAGTATTATATACCCATAGAAGTAATCTATTGAAATCTTTTCACTAATTATGTTTGTAATAACCTGTAAAAATGTATGCCCCCTTTGTTGCTACTACACAATTGGTTGCTGATATTATCTGCCACACTAATGATTGATACTATGCTATTGATTGCTTATCATCATTCTTATTGCTTGACATATGTGTATCTTCATTTTATTAATCATATCCACTTGCTATTGTTGATTTTTGTGCTGTTAGTGCTAACCTGTAATAAGGTAGAGAAGTTTAGTGGATAAAAGTTTCCATTTCTTTGTGTATTACGGAGTCCTAGAAACCACAGTCACAATCCTACCCACCCACAAACCAGGTAGCCCACTGTGGCATGTTCCCAGGCATGTTCTCAGTTTCCCTAAGCATGCTCCATGATGCCTTTGGGAATACAAGTGGACCCACAGGTAAGGATGTGACAAAATGTTTTGGTGGATGTACACAAAGCTGTAAAAATCAGTAACATCCCACAGACAGGATCACATAAGAGGTTCAAGAAAGGGAAAGAACAGCTGCATTAATCAAATGGCTTCTCACCCACTGAAGATGTTTGAGAAGAGGCTGCTCTCTTCATTCAGATTTGTGGTGTTGCAGGGTTTGGCTGCTGAGCACTGAGCTACTCACAAGGCCAGAAGTAGTGGGTGATCTGAACACTTGTCCCCCCAGAAGCTGGGGGAAAAGGAACTGTTTACCAGAACCACCTCCTCCTCTCTGGCACAGTGTTGGTTTGTCACTGCTGAAAGTGGAGGCTCAGGGATGTAAAGCATTTTGGTGGTAATGAGAAGAAAGTATTTGACTCAAGGTCTCCTAGCCTAGCCATGAAAAAAGCAAATTGATGGGCACAAGTTAAATTAGTATTTATCAAGTAAAAGTTAAAAAATTTAAACTTCATTATACGTGAATTTTTACAGGAAATTTAACTTTTCCCAATCCGCTTTTCTCTCTTTATGTATGTGGATATTTGCTAGATAATAAATATGTATAATATAAATGTATTGAATTTGGTAGATTAACATAACATTTTCTCCTCATGCTACTGGGAGTCATTTCTGTGGCTCCTGAATGTGGCAGCAAGAAATCAGTAGAGTTACACATAGAATTACCTTGCCCACCTAGGTTTCCTTCCCTGCCTTCAGTCACTTAATTAGTTCAAACTGCATCAACTACAGTCTAGTTTAACGTGACAAAGTACCTGCTGTATGTCTCTTCAGGCCCACCTACGTACCTGCTGTGAATGTGTTTGCTTTAAAAAGCCAGTGAGCTAAGAGCCAAAATTGAACCAAACCAAGCAAATTCTGTTGCATGAATCTTGTTTACCCAAATATCTTCCTTCTAGCAGAAAGCTCTTGCAAATTGCCCTTTCTATCATTAGCTTGCAAGATCTCTGCCACCATAAGACAGCCCCCCCCAACCCCCCTTACATGCCCTTTTCAAAACTAAATGCATCCTGTCAATGGTGTTGCTGTCTGAGTTCATAAAGTTCATGCTGTCTCTGAAGTCACTGATAGAAGACATTGCAACAGGTAGGGTGGGAGTGAATTTACAGTTCCTGCACTGCGTTTGGAAATGCTAGGGATACATTTTCACAGGCTGTAATGGAAGAGTCACACATCTGAGACACTGCCTCCGTGTGTCATCATGCATATGTTGGAAGACATAAAGTAAGGGGGGAGAAAAAAAGCCCTCAAATGAAACAAATTTTTAATAAGCATGCTCAGGTAAAGACCAACAGAACAGAAAAAATCTGTGTTTTTTAATTTGATTTGCTGCCTAGGTTATCTCAATAGCTGTAATTTGATTTGGGTGGTTTTATTGTAACTGATGCCACTTTTAGAAAATAGTAAGTCTCTTTATAGGTTAAACTGTAACTGAGTTTTTCCTGATTTCTTATCTTCTGTTTCAGCTTCTATGCAGATGGTGCCTTTTCTTGTGAAAGTTAAGCCAATTAAATAGCTTTAAATAATTGAGGAAAACTGACTTATTGCTTTTTTTCCTAGATGTTCTGCTAAAATAAAATTATTTTTCAAAGATATACAAATATCTGTTTTCCAGAAAGCTCAATCTAAAATCTTTACTCTGGATTACACCAGATCCACATGGCTCTGCATAGGTACGGACCCTGCTGGACCACAGCATGTGTGGAGCTGGAAGTAACTGCATTTAGTGCTCATTTCAAGTAACTAAAGAGATGTACTTTCATAGCATTTTTTCTTCTTCACTTCTTGAAGTTGCATCATTCTAAAAGGGAAGACAGGAGGGTATCCTTTCCTAAAGAGCTCCAGTGAAGAACATGTTTTCCTGAGAGAGGGAATGGGGTTGTGATTTCTCTCTCCGTTTCCCATCCTTTGAATATTTTGTCCATAATTCTTTCATTTCAATTAAATAAATAAATAAATTTGAAAAAAAAACAAAAACAAAAAAAAAAACCAAAAAAACCCAAAAACCTAGACAGTCAACTCTTTATTCTAGATTAACCAGGAGACATAATTCACTTCAGTTGAGATGCATTGAGGATTACAATGAAAACTTTGGGAAGAAGAAATAAACACTAGTAACAGAGTCTGCTGAACTGGAGGAACTAACTGAATATCGAATTAGGGTGGCATTTCCTAAAACCTCAGGTATTAGGCTTAACAGTTGGCAGGTACAACTGGCAGAAAGAAATGCTTCTGACCAATAACTTCTGGCTAATAACTACCAGCTTTTAATTTTCTATGATATTTAAATAAAAGATAGGAGGAGTTAACTGAACTGGAATGTGCACTGTGGAAAGCATATTTTCTCTAGTAATTGATTCATCTGACTGAATAGCTGTGTTTTTCAGTGTCTCCCACACAAATGACTGTTGATGGGAATCATTATGTCCAGGTTTGCACTTCCTTTCAGTGGAAACTGCTATTAACATCTAAGTGCCTACAGAAGCAAAGCTTTTTGCCTCCCTCTGCTATGACAGTTTGTCATTATGAATTCCATTTCAATGCAGTGAGCTGAACAAAGTGCACGATGAAGTGGGGTACAATTTATTTTTACATAGCTATTACATTGCTAATTGCAAGTAAATAAATATTGAAACAGGAATTTCTAATAACATTAACCATTATTCTCTTTTAAATGGGTTTTGCTGGAGGACTGTTGAGAACTGTAACCACAATTTCAAGTATAATGAAGCAGAAATAAAGGGTGTTTTTATTATTTTTACCTTTCAGGAGCAAAGTGATTTTTTGCCTACAATAGCCCAATGCAAACATCCAGTAAAGTGGAGGTTCATGCCATTAATAATAAATAAAGTCATCCTGATGAACTTTTACACCTGAATTTGCTTGTTTTAATTCTGGAGAATCTATAGAAAATCGAAAATCCCTACAGCGGTTTTCTATATACCTCTACAGATGTCAACATACCTGTTTGTTATGAGAGCTGGAAAAGAATATTTCTAAAACTAGAATCTTTCCCTGCAGGTACTTATATAAGGTGGTACCAAACCAGGACCTCCTGTCATTGTTGCTGTTAGCCTACTCTGGCCAAGTCCCTCTCCTACCTACCCCAAGATCCTACACCACAGCAATCCCCAGGTCAACACATCTCAGCTGGGACCCTCTTCTCGCAGCTATTCTTGTCCTTAGCCAAGAACCCCAGTGCCTGAAACAGCATTAGGAGCTTTTCTCTTGTCCAAAGGGAAATTTGCAACTGAGGAAGGAAGGACAGTGTAGCAGTCTTGCAACACCATAGAAACATTATTGTAGGAAAGAGATACACCATGCTGACCCCCTCTAGAGTAACTTATCTAAATTCACCCTGAGATGTATAAAAGGGCATTACAGACAGTACAGGACACATCTCTCCTTTCACTACTGGCTTTAGGAAGCAGAGTGCCTTGGGGCCTCTCAAACATGCTATGGAGATGTGCTCGGGAGCATCCTTATGCTGGGAATGTTCTGCATGGTGTGCCCTGGCAGGGCATCTCCAGATGTATTACAGGGAGGGCAGAAAAGGCTTTTCCTGAGAAAAGTCTTTTCCTGGGAGGCAGTACCTCTCAACAGCCACACTGAGATACACAGTGAACCTTTTGTCAGTAATGCATTGGCACTTAACCTCTAGGCCACTGCCTTTGTAGGCAAGGTCATAAATACAAATAAACGTTTTACAGGACAGAGACCCGTGAAACCTTGAAATAAGCAGATGTGTTACCTGTCCATGCTTGAGCAGGTCCTGAGAAATATAGTCTGAATATACTGTTGTACAGGGACAATGCAGACACAGCTACTACAGTTCCTTTACATCACCACAACACATTTGGAGGCAAGATATTGAGTTTGTGTTCTCTTTGGAAAATAAAAGAGTTGTATCTCAAAACTCATAAAGATCTGCTTATGTGTGTCTGGATTTGTTGTCCCAGGGCCATATCTGCATACAGATTAATACATGCAAGCCCAGAAGATTATCTGGTAAGCTAAAATAAGGCTTTTAAAAAGCCACGTCCTAATTTATGACAGCAAAAACTACAGGGCAAATTACTACAGACGGAAATGCAGAACAATCTTCTGTCTTTTATGTTTTTTTAATCTTATTTTGGAGTTCAGATTTGTGATCATTTGTGGTTGATACCACAATCTTCAACATACATTGAAAAGGAGGGAACTAATTCTGCTGGCACAAACACTGTTTCACACTCTCTCAAGTCACAAAAAACAGAGCTAAAGCCCTCAAAAAATTTTGGCATAGTTCTTCTGAACAGCTCTCAGTTGTTGTATCCAACAATAACTACAGGGAGCAGAAGGGAGGCGTGGGACTGCTCTCTAAAGCAGAGGAACTCCTGGTGTTTCCCTGGCTCTGGCTGCCATCTAGTGTTGTGCCGGGAGCGGGAGGGGCGCGGCTCTCTGCGGGTTTGTGCATCTTCTCCGAGACCGCCCTCCGCCCGCGTTCGCCGGCAGGATAAAACAGCACAGAACCGCCTCTCCAGGGACAGCAGCAGAGGAAGATGTAACCCAGAAAGCTGAGGAAGAGATCCTATGAAATGATTTCTCACGTATTTGCAGTACAACCGCTTCTAAAGAGATTGATTCACATGGTTGTAAACGTAGTCTCTGCTGAGCAAAGGAGACAACAAAACATAAACCTGAATCTGCCACTGCATGAATAGAGGAGGTTGGCTTCCTATTGCTGTGGCACAGCCATTGCTATAGTATTTTCTTCCACTTTTTCTTCCACTTTAATGGGAGTATATAGAAGGCCCAATTTCCAACTAATGCAACTTTTGTATAGACTCACCTCAGTGTAAAAATCATCACTGGGATTGTGCAAACCAAGTATGACACAGTGTATGCAGGCAATGTACCAGTCATCAAAAGAGACTATAAGCTTCTGGAACAGGATGTACACTCACCATTGTTTTTAGCATATTGATAGCTTTAATTGCACTAGAATTTTAGTTCTGCTTTGCTTTGGGAGAGAGCATTCCATTCTTTAATCCGTTCTCCTCCTCAAACAGGCAGGAGTTTGTAGCTCTTTCATACAGTGCCATAATGTTCTCTCGGCTGAGCGCAGTCCTCCAATTTGTTTGTTCCAAATGCTGCACACAGCTTTGAAGTGTGTCAGATTTTCTTTGCCCTGTTGTTTTAGCAGGCAGACAGTAGATAGTGGTCCCTGAGGATATTTCAGAAGCTCCCACTGATCTTTAAGAAGCTGCAGATCTTTGTGTGAAGATCGTATAAACTGGAGAGTGATGTGACAGACTACATTCCCTGTTGCTCTTGGTGCTGGACAAGCAGTAATGCAGAGGTGGATTTTGCCGTCCAGGAGATCTGGCTGACAGTCTTGAGGTGTCACATCCTTGACATCCTTGTGATGCCTGGAGTTTGTGCAAATAAAGGCAGCCATGCCAGCTGCTGTAGATCCAAAACCAATGTGCTGTTGGAGAGTTGCCTGCCAGCACTTTAGCAACAGGATCAGACTTGTGAAGGGAGGAATTACCTCCCTCACAGATAGTGAATAGAATTGAATGAGCAGCTGGCTTTGAGAGGGTGGGAAGAACCTCAGGAAAAGAAAGGGATGTTCCTTATTTACAATGCTTCGTTACCAAGGCCACAGGATGACATTTTATATCTAGTTAGAATGTCTAGTTCCCACGGACATTAGACTAAGCAAAAATAAACCACAGCTTTAGGTCACAGATATTATGAGGGATAGTCCATACACCACAAGGGGAGAGGGAGTAGAAGAGGGATTTTCTGCAGGGCTATTTAAGAGGGCTGGGCAAGACCCTGAAGCCTTTTGTGACTATGGCAATATTTCATGGTGGGAAAAGCTCTGCAGGACTGCATTTACAGGAATACTTTGCTTTGCAGCTAGAGCAAAGCTCTGCAGGCCATCATAGGAAAAATCACAAATTACCAGCAAATCAATAAATGGAGGGCCAGTGATGGGTGATTGCCAGACAGTAGATGAAGGTCACCTCCCCTCCTACATACACAGCAGGGCTAGAAGTCACTATTACCTATTTCGTAGTACTAGTTTTAGTGAAGACCTATGTTAAGACAAGCGATAGGCTCTGTGGTAACCCCTGTAGTGACAATGTTTATCATTTAAATTCTCTAAGTAAAGGTGAAGGGATTGCTTACATTTGCTCATATAGTCCTTTAATTTCCTGTAGTATTTTTTAATTTTTTTTTTCCACTCGCTCCCATTGCTGACTCTGTCCACTTGATCTTCTTGCACCTGTAAATTTTGAGTGTTCTTCACTCAGAGGTGAGCTTCAAAACACAGTGGAATTTGCCAGCTGAAGTCCTGTGTTATTCACTGAAAATCTATGCAAGGAAGTTCCCTGTATACTTGATCCTTTGGGAGGAATATTCATGACCTTAATCTGACAGTTTGTCTGCTCAATCTGTGATACCTACCCTTCCTTTCCAATTGTCTTATTGCCCAGCAAAAGCTATCTTGTAAATATATAATTTTATCTTAAATTATTAAAAAAATCTAAGAGGATTAATTCTGCCACTCCATCTTTTGAAGCAACAAAACCACACTTTTTACAGTTTTGAACAGTCAGGGACTACTTCCTATATAAACTCTCAAAAGCATTTTGAATACACAGCAATCTTGACTTCTCTGTTTTATTACAAAACTTGTCAAAATTGCAGGCTAGAACAGAAACAAAATGTCTTTAAACTTAATCATTACATTCCAGTGTCCTTTCACATGACAAAAGAAGCAGGCACATATTGAAGAGGTATCTGAGAAGATAATGCTTAGCAAAATGGCTAGTTTCCAACACAAATACAGTTAAGAGAGCCGAGAGAAGAAAATCATATTTTTTTTTCCCTCAGGTAACATTATTAGGAAAGCTAACAATGAAAGCTACATGCTTCAACCGGCTGATAGGCCTTCAACACAAATGACTGTCAAGATAATCCAGGAAGTTTGAGTCTGAGGTTGGAGATGATTAATGAACCATGATCTCATTGGAACAAGTTGAAATATCTGCTCCAAAACTCAACTGCAGGTGCACACAGAATCCTACATTGAAAGGTGCAATGGTTTATGATCTATCTACTTCAGAGGCCAAGATAGAGAAAAAGTGTTCAACTCAGAGTTGGAGGCCCACAGATCCAGCCTGATGGGTCACAGCACTGGACGTAATGACTGATAAGAAAGGAAGCACAGCTAAAGCCATTGCTGCTAAAGTGTATTTATTTCTAACACATTCTCCCATCTTAAGTACTTTTTAGACATATCTCCATTTCACAAATAAAATTATGCACATTTTGTTATACAAAAGCCACAGAAATGGTACAGAAGACATCTCAAAAATAACCATGACCGCACACACATTGTTTAGAGCAATAAAGTGACAGTGAAATGCTCAAAAGGTTTACATCCTTGTCAACAGGAATTTAAAAAGTAAGGTAATTCTAAGTCTGACTTTTTGGGAAGACCTTTAAATAGGAGACTGACTTCGTTAACATTAATCATCTGGCATTAGATACATCTTAAAAATCAAGTGTTTCTGAAAAATCTGCAAAAATCAACTGATATAAAAACCTGACATTTATAATACGCAGTCTGTTGAAATTTCAATATACCATTTTTCAAAGTAAAAACAGTGGGACAGCAGTACAAAAAGTCAGATTTTCCAAAGCACTGCTGTGTCTTAATTAAACAACCAGTGAGACAACTTTCTTTTCAACACACAAAAAAAACCAGTCTAAAAACCGATCTGGCATATTTTTTTTAAAGTGCATTAATTATCTGAACAGTGCACTGATGCTTTTAACAATCTTAAATACAAAAATGCAGAGAACCAGTATAATTTTCAAAGTTTACAACAACTGACACCTAGAATTAAGTCACTAATATTTCTTAATTTATCTAACCTTTAGGTTCAGGTATATATCTTCCTCTGTGTACATTCTGTAAAACACAATGGAAACCTGGTCCTAGTTGGTCATTGCTTTTGTACCTTATGAAAAACTACGAAAAATTAGAAATTATGTAAAAAATATGGACTATGGGCTTATTTTTTGCCAGCTGAAGTACTGAAAACTCTTGGATTTAATGATTCCTTGGACTTTGAAACACACTCATCCATAAAGAAACCCAATCAAAATTAACAAAATGCAAATCATACTGCATCTTAATTTCAAGTAAGTACATTTGGTGATAGGTGTGCTCAGAACTTAATTCTGGAAGATGCACATATTTTCTGGCACAATAACTATTACTTTCAAAACTGTAAGGGATTTGCAAGTGTACTGGCCACATACAAGGCTAAAGAAGAGATTGTGTCCATCTACCATTGGAAAGGTAGAATGATGACTACAAAACCAATGATAGATAAATAATAAAGGCTTTAAATTGTAGCCAAAACTACAAGCAGCCAACAAGTTTGGAAATGTGTAAACCACATCTACAAAAGCTGCAATGAGGTAAGGAAATGGATACACTGGAGACGGGATAAAGACTGGATAAACATTAATGCCTTCATCTTTTTTGGGTTCAGGATCAGATGTGATGATGTGGTGCTAGGACAGTGGGTTTTGTTTTTGTCACAGAACTAGAGATCTTTATCTACACATCTAAGAGTCTCTTGCTATCTGTTCCAGTGTAGTATAAAACTTGAAAATACTAGTTGCAAATATTTGCTTATTCTTCTAGGTTTTTATCTAATTGTGATGTTAAATAAAATACTCAACAGTTAAAGCTCACTTAGAATGCTGTTCAATCTCAAAGCTCTACTTAGCAGCCACACCAGCACTGAGAGACTACCATCTATTCAATGACCACCATGTGGGAACATGAGACAACATTAGATAAGGACATTTATGGTGCAGCTTTGGTGTTCAGTTGGTTGCATCATCTCTTCGCAGAGGAATTACTTGAAGTGCTTTGGCTATTCTCTCTCCGATAGCTCGACTACTTGCTGCAATTATTCTTCGAGACATCAAATCAAACGGTCCACCTAGAAAGCAAAGCCAACAAAGCAGCCAGTTTATGTATGAAGAAAATTAAAAGCTGGTATGACAATAAGCACTGAAAAAATTGAGTGTAAATTATACATTATTATTTAGGACCAAGTTTTTCCTCTGAAAAATGTATTTAACTCAACAGGTATCTCGTATGAGCTGCATTTAAATTCTCTTCAATGTATGTTTACTGTCTTTTTTCACTTGTCCAGCCAATGGAGTAAAGGTTGTCTTGTTGCTTAAAAACATAGAATAAACCTGTTCTTCATCTATTTACAGGTTGGGAAGTGTTGTTCAGTAGGGATAGCTTGGATAGAAGACTGAAAAGAACTTCTTGCCTTCTGCAAGCTGCATTTTGCTCCGTGTTAGCCATTTAAAAGGAAAAAAAAAATACTACACAGGCCCATGTATTTACCTGTTACATCCAGCAGTACTCCACCAGCTTCAGTAATAATGATTCCAGCTCCTGCCATATCCCAGCAGTGAATCCCCATTTCATAATAGGCATCAGCTCCACCCGTTGCCACCAGGCACATGTTCACAGCTGCTGTGCCGACAGCTCTAATCCTAAAGGAGATACAAGACGTTGTTTTAACAAGAGTTTGCAAAAAAGTTACAGTGTCTGGGAACACTGCACAGAGAACACAGAAGGGTCAGGATGGAAGTGAACTCAGCTAGAGCAAGCATGATGAAATGTGGCAGTGAAACATAAAAAAATGGGAATGAAGCGTTGCTTAAGTAGCTTGAGGAGTTTTCAAAATACAGAAAATTTCTAGAAATTATATTTACGAATTCTGTTAATCAATTTTTGTTTAAACACATCTTAAATGATTTCTTATTATGGAAGATAATTTCCCATGAAACAGTAACAGCCTATTCTGCTCTTTGAATACAAGAATTCAAGGAGAATGTATACTTTTCAGCACTGAAAATCCATTTTTTTCAGTTTCTCTGGTGATGCTCAGCAAACATCTGACTTGCCAAACCCTCTAACAGTAATCACAAAAAATAAATTACACAGCATAAATTTGGTCTGGATAACTTCACCAAACCCTCGTGTCATAAATTCCAGTTTCTTTTGGAAATGTCAATGTACAGTAAGTGTGACTTGTACAGAAAACTGCAGTTATTTCAATTAACAGTAAACTGTTATGTTAAATTGTAACTGACAGCAGCTAAACAATTGCAAGAAGAAATTTAAATCAACTCCAGTCTCAAACTATTGTTTACAAATAAAATGCCTAAGCTGAACTCACAATACATCTAAAATGTATTTCCTACTTACATGTGGTATACATTCTTTAACAACATTAGAAGACTTTTTGGAAGTAGAAAAAATCTACATGTTAAGTGTCAAAACAAGAATCCTGAGAATCCCAGCATAAAACTTGTTAGATCACAAACATGAACATGGTTGAGTAATGAAAAACTGTCTACTGAAACCAGCTTTACACAAAATGATTTGTGGAAGTGTAGACTTTGGCATATCTAGAGGAGAAGCAGGGAATGCAACCAAAATAAGAACAGTTTATGGACAATTTAAACCATTCAGACAAATTAAAATTGTATGGTTTTGAAAGAGGAAAGGGATATCTTTTGTCATATATACATCTATATATAAAACAATTTTCGTTACTACAAGGAAAGAAAACTAAGAAATGTAATATAGCTTCTGTTAATCCAGTTTTATCTAGGGGGAAAAAAGTGCACAAACTTGTATTTAATTGTTTAAACTAGTAAATACAATTATCATATGAAAAATTATCATATTTACAATACTAACCACTGTCAGTATATATAAATATATATATAAATAGGAAGTATCTTACCCATGAATAGGAATACTGAGAAGTCTTTCCATATTAGAAAGAATTATTTTTATAGCCTCTGGATCACGATTTGACCCCAATTCTGTTACTAAAAGGGATTTTGTAATGTCTGGAAAAGAAATAAAACCTCACTCTTCCAACAGCACAAATGAAAATAGTCACAGTAACTAGCAGAGTTTACTTCATTGCTTTTTTACAGGATTGAATAAAAGTGAGGTATCTTAATAAAATGTTATATATACCAAACATATAGAAGTCTGTTATTATTTGGAAAATGGCAGGAAAAATAAAATAAAATGAAAAAAGCATGATTTGCTCCAACCGTGCATATACATTAATCAATGCCAGTACTACAAAAAATTCTATTGCTATAAAAATTAAAACATTCTTTAGATACTTGAAGATCTCATTTGAAGTACAGATTTTACTTGATGTAGGGTTGTAAGCATAGAAATTGGTGCTGACTTAAACCAATGTGTCACACCTGGAGAAGCTGAATTGTTTGGAAGATTTGTTTCACTCTAAAGAACAATCTCAGATTGCAGACATACAGGGAATTAAGAACAAAGAAACAAACAAACAAAGCCACAATACGTGGGAAACAAAGTCTTCAATTGCCAAGTTCTGATTTTGCACAGACCACGTCATTTGCATCAAAGAGAACCTAAAAGGTGTTTCTCAAAACTAAACAACCCATGGCCAAAGAAAGGCTTGCAAAACAAAACTATGAACTAAGAAATATCTATATATCCAGGTCTCAAATTTCTCCTGTCTCTCTTGCAATCTGGTAATTACCAGAAAGAAGCTACTAAGTTCAGCTTACCTTCTTGGCCTGATACTTGAAGTTTCTGACCATTGCAAAATGCACCTTTTCCTTTTCTGGCAGTATACATCTTGTCTTCTACACAGCTATACACAATTCCAAACTCTATCTGCAACAAAAAGGAAAAATACCTTGAGTGTTTTTTTCCCTTTCTTCCTATTTACTGTGAAATAGGAAATTACTAAACTTAGTTGTAACTAGAAGCAAGCAATTAATCTGGATTTGATTAGATATTAAGTAATAAAAAGTATACCTTTTTCTTTACAACAAAGCCAATTGAAACTGCCACAAATGGAAACCTACAAAACAAAACATTTCACTAATTTATAGGGAGATACTAAATTTCTTTTATTACCATGCTGACTCTTAATAAAGACAGTGTTCATTTAAATGTAATGTATATTTGAAAAACAAACTTGGACTATATAGAACATAGTTTTCTGGAATTAGCACAGTTTAGCTGAAAACAGAGCACACAACATTGATTACCATCTGAAACACAAACTTTTCTAATCACTAGGGGCTGTCATTCCTGTTGCAGCTGTTCCTAGGCTAGGGACTGTTTTTTACAGCTGAAGAATGCAAACAAGCCTCTGTGCTGCTAACCTTCCTCAGAAGGAACAAGCTGGCCAAAACAGTCCCATAAACAGAACCAAGTCACCTCTCCCATCACCTCTCCTTTCCACCAAAGCCATGACAAAAACAGATATTGAAGAATGCAGGAGGAGTGAAGACACTGGGACTGTGTAAGACATGGTGGATTGCATCTCAGTCTAAGTTTGAAACAATCAACCAATTAATTTTTTTTACTTTTTTTTCACTTCTCAGACATTTGCTTTTATTCTTTCTACAAAAAAATACCAACTTTTAAGCCTGTAGATTCAGTAGAATGGGTTATTTTCTTATAACTTTCTGAACATGTTATTTAGCAGGATTCAGAAGGTGTTTGAAAGCCATTGTGCACACAGCAGCAGTCTTTTCAAAACTGAAATCAAGCAGGCTCAGAAAAGCTCACTGGGGCCAAAATCTATCACATTTAAAAGACATAAGGAATTGGCTGTCAGTGTTACTACTCTCTAAGTTCCCTCCTTATCCTGGTGTGAAATACCACTGGCAACTATTGGTTCTGCTTTCTTTCATAGCTGAGGCTCCTGGATCTCAGTGGATTCGAAATTTCTTACAAATCAGCACCTGGAACTGTTATTCCCCTTCTGAAGATGCTGCAACTTTATTCTGAATCCTGTTCCTGTTGAAATCTGCTCATCTATCTTTGGAATCCATGCCAAAGGCTGCTGATCCCTGCTATATAATACAGGCCTGGTATGGAACAACTGATGTAGGCAACAGAGCAAGACAATTAGAATACTCACAGGAATATTAAAATGCTTGCAAAAACTGCCCAATGGCTCTCAATAAGTAGCAATTTTGTAACTATTAGCAAGTTCATAGTATCTCTTTTAAAGCAGTTTAGAAATTAAAAACAACCTCACTTTCCTGGAACTGGATAAAGAAAAAGGGTAATCAGTTGAGGTTGCTAACATGAAAAAAAATGAAAGGAGGACCTGTGTACAAAGTTGGTAGTTCCATCAATGGGGTCTATAATCCACGTGGGGTTATCTGTCAGAATGCTGCCCTCTCCAGCTGCAACAGATTCTTCTCCGATAAAGCTACAGTAGAAACATTTAAAAGACAGAAATAGTTTAAAATGTCTGAATTACAACATTGTCCTTAACACTGAAATTCATAAAAGTGAGATGAAGCTTTGAGTACCACCAGTGATCACACACAAAAAAGCTGAGAAATACAGTATTTATCCAGAAAGCACCAACCACATCTGACCAAACTTGCCTAAGTATTTATGATGTCAAGAGTAATGCAGTATGTGGGGAAAAGAATTTCATGTTTCAACACAGAAATAATACCAGAATTCAGCATTCAGAATATACTAGAATAATACCAGAATCTAGCATTCAGAACATTGACGTTTTCATCATTTTTTCCAGTAACAGCACTATCAAATTTTATTCAAAATACCTGTAGCTATTTACACTTTTCAGCTTATTTGTGCCACACAACATTATCTTGTAGCTTGTGTTTTCAGTGAAGAAAGCCCTTGTGGTCCTACGTACCTGGTTAGAACACTGCAGCAACTGTTAAATTTGAAGACTGATTTCAACTCAAACGTGACAGAAAGTTGTTAATCTCAAAACTTTTAGTTTTACAAGCATGACAAAAGGGTAACATGATAAAGGGATGAAATTCAAACCAGAGTTCCTGAAGAGGAGTGAATGCTCAGCCACAGTACCAAACCCCAGGGACACAGAAGGCACAGTGCCACAGCAAATTTCTCAAGTTTTGCTGCTCATGAAAGTGTGTTAGACTGCAAAATTATTAGAACAAGTCTAAGTGGGTGGAATTCTCTTTGAGGCCTTTTGCAGGTTGTCACAATTTATCACACACACTCAACCTATGAAAAGGTTGCAGCAAACATGCTCTCCTCCAAACACATGTAAAATAACTGCTGAGAGGAAACAAATGAGGCCCCTTTAATATTGATTGGGAGTTTTATGATTAACTACAGAAGTGAAGATGATTAATCAGAAAGAAACAGCATGTTTCCAAAAAGCAGCAGACCTTCAGAAAAATGAGACTGAATATAGGTGGATGAGTAATTCACAAGGAAGAGAAGTTCAGCACCATTATGTCTAATGAGACATTGGTTACCTAAAATAAAAAGAAGCTAAAATATTCTAAAATGCTTATTAATGTCACAGAAAACTGTTACTTCAAGGTCATTCCACAAGTCTGCATGCTTATACCAGTTGGTTATTGAACTTTTGCACTACCTCAGTTGTCCCAGTTCTACAGAGATTTCTTACATTTCACATATACAGCCACAATAACAAAATCTTCAAGAAAACGAATGAAAAAATCAGCAGACTGACTTCAGGGAAATTGTATTAAACTTAAGCCATTATGTCAAAATGCTAAAGACAGACCCATGTAAGCAAAATACATACAGATCACACTTCAAGAATACATTTTTCAGGTGGTGTGGGACAGGGGTATAGAGAGGGCCAGGAGAAGGGAAAAAAAGGGAAGAGCAATTAAGAAATTTTGTATTTTGTATGACAGTCTTTCTGTTATGCAGAACAAGAAGATCCTGTCTTCTATTAAGGATGTTTTATGTTATAAAACTATTAGAATTGTAAAAAGCACACTCAGTTCCACAGGACACATCCAACACAGACAGCAAAGGAACACTAGTTTGAAAAGCAGACAAGAAATTTGGGTTCCAGGTCTCCTGGGGCCACCTTTGATTTTCCAACAGGAAAATAACCAGGAAGTTTCTTCCAGTTGGCTCAACTGGAAGTGACTTTCGGCCTAAGTTTTATCTCATGTCAGTAGTCCTGGGGACACCTTGTTTTGTTGCTACATCCCAGGGCAAAACTTGAACCCACTACTACTCTAAAATACTCAATTTATTGAAGGTAAAGGAGAATGCTACAACTTTGCAGCATGTCACTTGTAATAAAACTTTACAAGTTTTTACCAAGCAAAATCATAAACTTTCTTCTGTCAAAATCATACTGGTACCAAGCCATACCTGTGAGAAGGATACTTTTCTTTTATCAAAGAAATAAGGAAGTTTTCTACTTTTTGATCAGTTTCTGTCACTAGATCTACGGGTGAACTTTTAGTCATAACAGATATTTCTTCTTTGAGTGCTCCACGGATTATCTGTTAAAACCAAAACAAATAGAAAAAAAAATTCACTGTTAACAATATGGAAAATATTAGTTTTCAAAAAAAACTTAAGCATAATTTTTACAGTCATTTTCTATACTGCACTCACAAAACACAAGCAGTGACATAACCTGGATTTAACTGCACGAGCTCCAGGGACTTGTACCTCTAGTCCGTACTCAGTACAAAGTTTTGCATGGCTTTAAATCTAAGTACAAAAGGAAGATTTCCAGGTAGATGAAACTGAGGTCCATTTTGTAAGGACAAGTTTTAGATTTACAAATTTAAATACCAGAGTTGAATAAAACACCTAACACTGAGCTCAAGCCAGCTATTTTTAGCCAGACCCTGCATTTATGATCTTAGAACTATCAGTATCAGCTTAAGCAAGAATCCATGCCTTACAGCCCACAGAATTATTTTACTGTAACTACTGTAAGATTTTCTGCGGGAAGACTTTAATGAGGTCATTGCAGAGACAACGTTCCACAAATTTTGCAGCTCCAGGGGACAGAATTAGAACATGTGCCATCTTGTCTGGCCACCTTCAAATGTACTAAGCAGAACTACTAAGAACCAAAACATTTGGTAACCACTGGTGTTGTACAGCTTTGCCAAGATGTACAAACTTTTTTCTTGTTTTAAGCCATCTTAGATCTCAAATGGAAAAATATCATCACTGTAAGGGATGGCTCTTATGTGCAGAAGCAAAGCAGTCTTCACGAAGAGAGACAATCACAGAATGGTTTGGGTTGGGAGGAGCTTTAAAGACCATCTAGTTCCGACCCTCCTGCCGTGAGCAGGGACACCTTCCACTAGACCAGACCCACAGCTCAATCCAACCTGGCCTCAGACACTTCCAAGGATGGAGAGAACACAATATGGTGTTGTGTGCCATCAACAAGCCACTGTATAAAGCTGATTGAAGTGTTCACAAGAAAGACTGTCACCAGCTTTCAGGTGATAAAATAATAAGGCAGACAGAAGTACCTTAAGGGAAAAATCGAGATGCTCTTTGTTTACCACAATTCTGAATTTTATTTTTTAAATCAAACTCAAGGAACAAAAAGTTACTCCTTAGTCTTTAAATACACTCCAGGCCAAGAAAACACACAAAGTTGTTTTCTTAAGTTAACTAAGTTGCAAACATAAGAGACACTGTAATATTGCACTTGAACATCACAAACTATTCTACCCATTTAGGTTTTTGACGAAACACTCTTCAAAAGAAATTTCAACATTAACCTCCTTCAAAAGCTATATATATATTAAATAGATCACGTTATTATTTATGAAGAGCTTATACATACCTCTCCAGCTTTCCTTGCTAAGTCAACTGCATAATCCATACATTCTTGCCAGGGATCTGCCATCTTTCCCGAGATGAATAGCCTAGCAAAAAAAGAGAAATTAATGCCAAAAATTATTACGGCTTGTTTTTACAAATTCGAAGTTTTTCGCTGCACCCGGTTTAAGTACCGTTCAAACGAGGAAATGGGCTGAGCGCAGGCCCCGCCCCGTCCAGCCCCGCCCCGGGGCTGCAGGACGCGCGGCCCCCTCACGGNTCTGCCGTGGCCAGGGACACTTTCCACTTGACCAGGTTGTTCAGAGCCCCATCCAACCGGGCCTTGTTCCCTTTCAGAGATGGGGCAAGCACGTCATCTGTGGGAAACCTGTGTCCGTACCTCAGAACCCTCACGGGGAGCGAGGTCACAGAGTTCAGCGATTTTTGAAAGCAATTTGCAGTGCAGCTGCTGCATCTTCACTATTAATTAAAATCATACCGAGGAATAAAAACGTTCCAAGCCTGACTGATACCAGTTTTATTTTTTTTTTCCCATGTGGTCTTTTGAACCTATTTTCTGTCACTGAGGACTTGCTTTGTCCTCACAAATTGCAACTGATGTAACTTACTGAAATCAGTTTTAAAAGACCCCATCACTGAAAAACAGTTTCCACTCTCACTGAACAGTGGGGCAGGTCACTGTGCATTTCCACATTTCCTCCTGCCCACTCATAAACAGGAATAAGGCTGCTTTTTAAAGTATTCATAGTCATTAAAGAACTACAGAGATGATAAGTTGTGTTTTCATTGATTATTTTGCAAATCGTTCTTTACGAGGTTATACCAAAAGCACACAGACCATTGAAAGAGGCATTTTGCTCATATTTGGTTTGAGGCAAGCAGCTGAATATGCCTCAGTACAATCTATATAGGACTGCACAAGTGTTATGAAGAATGGCTTTTTTGACATCATTAATGTATACTTAACATTACAGCAAGGGTTTTACAGATTTCAAGTTCTGCATTCACCTTAAAATCAGCAGAAATAAACCAGGAATGCCTGAAGTTCTCTCCTAACAAGAATTTTCCTAATCCAAACTATGTCTAACCACAATGTCTATTCCAGCTGAAATGAAATTTTATATTTTATGTACGAGGCTACAAAGGAGGAAAACTAAGCTGCAAGGTGCGTTTTTGTGTCACCTGATAAAGTGGATGAACAGAGGTGACATATTGATAAAAAGTCTGCAAATCAGACTGATCACACCCCAGGGTGCATACTTTTCTGAAACAGGCACTGAAACAGAAAGTTATGAAAATAAAAGTATGAGAGATTATTGCCTGCACACTTAGTATGATATATTATTTCTTGTTTATTACAGCATTGCCCAGCTGATATAACAGGTCACATATCCACACAGAATTGAACTCTTGGTGTTAACAGAACCCTTTCCAAACTGTTGCATTGTATTACAAACACATGCCAGGCAACCTTGTAGCAATTTTTGAACTGGAATAAGACCAGGAGCTGCTGCCAGAGCATCTCATAAAATGTTTGTAAATCCTTGACCTTGTGCATTCTCTAAAATTACAGCTAGAACAACTAAAATGCTTGATGTTAACCTATTTTTGTAGTTTGGCTAAAAGCACTGTTTATTGTAAAATCAGAAAGTATTTCTTTTGAAGAATTTCTCTTCTTGCTTGCATACCTTTGCATACATTATTTTTTTGCATCTACTAGAAGTTAAAGTTTTATTTATTAACTTTGAAGTGAAACAGTTCAGCACCTTCTAAGCACAGGCCTGTAAAATTAACATTGGTTTCAAATGTGTACTGATTTATCCAAAGTTTTGTGGGTTTTTTTTTCAAATGCAGTTGTTGAACTTTCTGTATGAAAATGTGCTAAAATAAAAAGTTTAAACAAACAAAACAAAAAGCCTCCCAAAAAATGCTAAGTAAAGATACCTTAGAATCTAAACAGGTAAAATGAGAACAATTCTAGCCTAGGCAAGATCCTAAAGGTCTGGAAAATTTTCTGCTTTTGTTCCTAGTACCATTGATTAGGGTGGAGTTTTCACCTCTTCTCAATCATATATCTGTCAGACTAATTTGGTTTTGCTTCTCAGTTTCTGAAGACTACCTGGAACGCGCTTCTGTGTACAGTCCTAGACACATTCCTGGAGTAAGATGATAGTGAAAACTTTTTGGAGTCTTATCAACTGTGACTTGCCATGTTTGTACTGTCATTTACAGACTGACAGCCCTTAGCCATTACTGGCAATTGATGAAAGCAACCACCCTAGTAAAACCTTTGAGGTCTCCCCAAAGATTTACTTCCTGCATCCCAAGTCTGTCTTCTCTTTATGCACAAAAAAAGTGTTATTTCAATTATTTTGCCTGCAAATGCTAAGGCAGAAAAATCAGGGGCAGGAGGAAGAGTGTAAGTAGAAAACTCTTGAAGATTTATGAGAAGATTTTCTGCTAAAAATCTCAGAAATTACCCTGTTGCACAGGAGTATTTTTCACTTGCTTTTGTAGCGACAGTGTGGGGGGAAAAAAATCTGTTTAGTGCTCTTCCCAGCTCATTGGTTCCACAGTGCTGGTTGGGCTCTTACCACATATTCTGTACCACAGCAGCCTAAGATGAAAAGAAAGATGAATAGACAATTGCAGATGAAAGGGGGGAAAATAAATAACAAGGGAAAAGGGAATTGTTCCTCTTGTACCAAGGAGCAAGATAACAACTGGAGAGACAGGCAGGGGAAAGCAGAAAAATGCTCCTATACTTTCAGCTGCCAGGAGATAAAGATTTCCAAAACATCCAGCCACTTAAAACCCTTTCCTTCATGGAAATCAAAAACACCTTCCCTTTGTGTGACATCCACACCACATCCAGTAAAGTAATTTATTCGTACCTAAGTCATGTTAAAACTACAGTAAAGAGTACTGTAGAGCAAAATAACTGACAGGCTTACAGAGATCTTTTATCCCCTACCTAATCACACAATTCTATTTACAATCAGGAAGACACTTGAGTGAATTTACCTTTGCTTTATAAAGCTTTCCTTCTAAATGCCATTAAACTATTATAAGAAAAAAATGTGGGCCTGGTGTATGGACAGTACTGGTTTCCAAATGCAATCAAATCTGTTAATGTAGATGTAGAAAAGATGCTGCAATAGCATAATATGTTTCTTTCCTTCAGAAAACTGTCGTACTGCAAGTTTACATATTCATTTTTACTAAGACCTACTGTCCCCACTGCTTACACAAAAATAAATACCAAATTTAAGAAAACACTGTTGATATTATACAGCTCAATAAAGCAAGAATTTATTCTAGAATGTGAATATCTGTAATATTAGTTACTATCATTTTCCTTTCAGGACAGTAAAGCAACTGAGAAATTGATGGGAATGGTGTCTTTACAATGGAAGACATCTCCTGGCATATCAGTGATTTTAAAAGAAAAATGAACTTGCTTTAATACCACACTTCTAAAAAATACTGGATTTTTTTCGTTTGTGAAAATTTATTTACTAACTAAAGTAGGATTCTGTATCTTCTATAAATAGAACATCATTATCAAGATACTCCAGAATTATATTCCCACCATTGTACAGTGGATAGTCTTTATCAGATAGCCACGTTTCCAGTGTGTGCTCAAATGGCAAGGCTTCTCCAGAGGCAGTATGGCATAATCTCAGTTTCTGTAAGACAAATAGCACAGAAATTAACACCAAGATTTGCCTGTCCAAGATGAAAGAAGTCGGGTGGGAGAAGCACAAAAGGCTAAAGAAAAACTAAAACTAAAATACAACAACCTGGAAAATGTTTGCTATTGCTGACTTACCTGGGATGTTGATTTGTTGTTGTCATTTTTAAGGCTTGCTAAGGAAGCTGCAAAATCTACTACTTTGCCAATACTCCACTTACTGCAAAAGAACATGGGTTTGCTTTTCTCTTTGTTCCCTTTTGGTAAAAATACTTGAAAGTAAATTCTTTCTGTCTAGAAAAACATGAAAAATAAAACAAAAGTTATCCACAGAAGAAACACATCATTCTGGTCATATACATATAATAAGTCTTTTTTTAAGTAAAACTTAAAACTTTTTAAAGTTTTTCAGTAAAAAAAAGTAAAACTTCAGCTCCAGAATTACCAACTGAAATTTGTTTTATTCCATTAGGACAATTTTACTGCAAAATATAAATGACCAAGATCATCAAATTCAATCCTCTTCAGCTGCAGACATATATAGGATGAACAGTAAGTTCTTAAAGGTGGAGAGAACATCTTTTCCCACAGCACACTGTTCTATACAGACAGACGTGAAAAGGTATCTGCCCTCATGAGAAAAAGGTGAGTTTGAATAAGCAGTATTTGTTTTTGGCAGCAGTATAGTGTCCCAAATTGGAATGAAAAAGCAGTTTAGGGCAGTTCACTTTACTAGAAACGCCTGCTTCACAAACCAGCATTCAGATCATAACCAGCTAATCTTTTATTCTGTCCTGTATCCTCCTTTTATGTACTAAACACTCTTTCTACTAGACTGAAAGATTTGTTTAAGAAATGTCAAGAGTAATCTATGAGAGAGAAATTCTGAATGGGATTAGGGTAAAATAGAGCAAGCATGACTGCTATATATTCATAGTTTAGCATCATCCTTGCTGAGTCAAAGCCAGAAACTATCAAACAAGAAAGAAATCTTCTTTTTAAAGGATTTATTTGTATATGCATTTATTTAATATGCATTCCCTAGGAACCTATAGAACTACCTCAACCATGTTCATAAAACTGACTCTGAATTTCAACCTGTGCTTTTTCCTTGAAATGTGAGTGCTCTCCACACAGAAGAAAAGAGAATCATGTCCTGGAGCTATCCGTCAAAACATCAGAAAATATTAGTAACTGGAGTAAATGGAGCAGCGGTTTCTTATTCAATTGTTAAGGTAAAATTGGAACTCCCTTTTGTCTCCCTGCATCACCCAAAACAGCAAATGCAAACCAGGAAATGAAATATACATTCAATATGGATATTCTGAATATCCATACTGAGGAACACCAACTGGGATATTAAAACAATTGATGAAGAAACAACACCAGAGCCTCACACAGAAGGTCCCCTTTTCTGGGGACCAAATGGATTGTAGGCAGGAAATAAGCCCCCTGGTCCACTTGGCAAATTAATTATGTTGGACTTCTCCCTTGAACATTCAAGGAGTGGTGTTACACCCTTGCTGGAGACAAAACAAGGAAGGGTTAGGGAAAGCTTTGCTTGTGGTAAAACTGATGGTCTTACTGCTCTGGCAAGATTTAATCAACAGTTTGCTGGCACTCCTATGCCCTCTGCTGTGCAGTCTGACAATGGCATTCATGAAAAAAAAAAATCCAGGAATGGTAGGATGATCATGGAGCTGACTGGATGTTCCACCTGTCCTCAAAGTAATGGTGCAGTCAAGAAGTGGAATGGTCCACTAAAATGAGCTCTAAGGCCAGGTTTCCTTATAGGAAAATGGGGTAAAGCCCTACTTAAAGCTGTTTGATGTTTACAATAACCAGCAGACACTCACCAGTGGAAAAAGCTCCTTTTCCTGCTCTCCAACCAGTAAAATGTCTACTAACCCCCCTACTGTCAGCCCTTCTCTTTTCTCAGGGTGACAATGTTCTTATTAACTACCCTTATGAAGTTTAAAATACCTGTTTGTCCCTTTACTAACTCCCAAATTAAAGGGCATATGAAGAACTGTTTCTAAATGGGGACTCCATTTCCCTTCACCGAGCTTTGGACAATTCCCAAGAATGAGTAATTTCTTATCATTTCAGGAAATTAGTGAAACTTGGACAGATTTTTTGGCCTGAACAAACCTAGACTATGCTCAAGGAATCATCACTTTACTTTAATAGAAACCCCAGCTGTAAAAAGATGATCACAATACCCACTGTATTGTACTGACCATTATCTGTACCTCCTTCCTCCCTGTTTCAGAAACGGAATGATAATCATGTCATTCAGTTTATGAAAATCACTTCTCAAATGGGTTTTTTTACACATACAAATGGTGTTGTATATACAACACTCTCAATTGTCAGATGCTAATTCTGGGTGAGTAGCTGAACCTGAACTATCTTGCTACCAATCTAAGTTGGCATCCTCACCCCTCTACACTCTCAAAATTAGCAAACTCAAACTTTTAAGGCACATTCTTATTATAAGACTACATTGTCCACTGCAATGCCCCAGTATGTGAATTCAGTCTGGGTGGGAAAACCAAGAAATTGTTATGTTTTAGGGCTAGATGATCTGAAATATTGATATTGCTAGCTAAGTATTAAGATTTGACACTATCTGCAAAGGGTCCAGGTGATAAGGAATCACAAGCTAAGATGTGCTATAAAATTCTGTGCTGCGCTACGTAAAAAATTCTGCTACAACAATTCTAGAAATCCTTTTCTAGTCTAATAAATTAAATTCTATGCTCTACTGATCAGCAAATTCTGCTAAAATAATAAGCTTTAATACAACTCAGTGCTGCCATCTTTCTGCCAGACCCTGTTTGTCCCTGCAGTGCTATGTGACAGCCATGTGGCAGGCAAATACATTTCTCCTATAAAATAATAGAATTTGACTCCACTGCTCCAAACCCCACACAGACATCTTATAACAGACATAAGACTAGTGAGATTGCTTTTGGGTACCAGGCTGAAATATACATTTAAGGGACTGTGGTCTTGAAAAATTAAATCCAAAACCAAGCTGATGGAACTCGATGAAGATCAAGCAATTTAGAAAACTTTCCATTTCCTTAGAGACTTCAGTTATTGAAAACAAACATCACTGACCTGAGGTAAGGACATGTCCCCACATGCATGCATTTTCAGTTTCATTAATGCAACTTTTGCTGCTGTCTCACTGTTTTTCGTTCCTTTACGTTTTTTGCTTTTCACTTCATCACTTTTTTTAGAATCTGAGAACAATATTATTCCTGTTAGTGTGATCATTCTGACAGTTTCCCGAGCATATTATATGACATAGACCCACTTAGTCTGTTGGGTCTCATTGTATTGCCGAGGATCCCATCCCTTTTCATGTCTGTTCATGTTCTCCCAAAGTCATGCATCAGAATTTTTTGTTCTAGCAGAATTCCTTTACATTGAAAGGTAGATAAACATTATCACCATGTAAACAGAGGCTGCAAAAGCCAAATAGATACAAATTCTTAAGTTTCTACACCTGTGGCCATCACAGCATTCATATGGCAACAATGTCAGGTCTTCCTTTCTACACATAACCCCACTGTCCAGCTGGGCAGTGCTGTTTATTCTCTTTTCCATCCTAAAGCTTGTTTAAAACCTGCAAAACATTACATGGTAGAATCATACTTTTCTGGCCATCTTGATTGTGTAGTTGTGATCCCAGCAGATTGACAAGCACATCCAATACAATTGCATTATTTGCATATGCATTAATACGTAAATAGTAATGGATAGGTACAACACATTATATTATAGTACTTGTAGAATGACAACAATATAATAATTCTGAAAGAAACCTTGTTCTTTAGAGATTCTTCCTTGTACTGTTGTTTTGGCTCAGTTTAGATGAACAGTAAAATGCTAACATCTAAGTTTAAGGCTACTGAACCAAGGAACTCCCATCCTTTGGTCTTATTTGGTCAAAATTGGCCCTTCAAAGGAGGTCAGAAGCTCAAATAGTGTTCTGAAAAAAATATAAGGAAAAGAATGTATATCCCTCTGTACTTACCTACAATATGTTGAACAAGCTGCTGGGTGGCAGCCATTCGAGGTTTTGGTGTGTCCAGCTTCTCACATTCATGGTCTGATTGATGACGATGTCTGTAAACAACAAAGTAAAACTTTATTGCCTTTTCCATATATTAGTGAATGAATATTGATGTTTAAACACTCTGTTCCACTCACCTGAGACAAAAATGCTTTTCACAGTAAGGACATAACACTGGCAAAAGCTCCTTTCCATTGCAGTCTTTGTATGAGCATGGGTAGGATCTGTGCTGATCAGGTTTCACAGAAGTGTTTCTTACATTCACCTAGGAATAAGTAGAAAATAGTTTGTGTAAATAAACAGATACTACAGATATATATTACCATCCCAGCCTTCTCATAGACCTGTGCTAGCTCTCCATTCTATGGGCAAATCTGGTCCAGCTATTCTCTCCTAGTTTTGCCCTGGTTATGTTTAGCTCAGAGGCAGAAAATAACCATCATTGTACTCAAAGTCAATTTACTTCTGAGAGGAAGAAAAAGAGTAGATCCATTTTTTTAAGCTTTTCACATTCTCAGTTAAATAATTCATACTTATATACCATATGCATTCATCTAGTCTGAAAACACACAGCTAAATTGCAAGGAATTTTAATTTAAGGCTATCATATATTATTAGATTACCTCAGGACACCCATGAGCATCCCGGCTCCTGTGCTGAAGGCTTTGTGGAAAAAGAAGAAAATAACACACAGTTATCAACATTCCAGGAAAAAAAACACAGCATGTGAAAACATTTAAGTGTTTAAAGAGTATTCTGACAAGTTTTATCATGGGAAAACTTCAACTGGTTAATGAAAATTTGTTCTATCCTATGCATTTCACTTCTTGAATGGATAGATCATACTCTTTCTCAGAATGTAAAACATTTAGCTTTTGGAACTTATGCCTCAAGATAAACCATTTCAAGAGAATGAAGACTTTAGCATGCTTAAGAGTTCAGTTCAAAGCAACCAGAGTTTTCAAGGATTTTCAGTCACTTTCCATAACAGCAGAAATCCCTTGAAGGCTTCTGATATGTTAGAAGTGAAACATGCCCCCAGTCTCTGAGTTTTTCTCAGCTGCCCTCTGCAAATCTGAAGTGTACATCCAAGTGCAGGCCCTGATTTCAACCTTGCGAAACCTCAAAATTTTTTCAAGAAGAAAACATAGTCAGCCACCTCCTTTTGTAACAAGGTCACCCATTTAGTTGACATTGGGAAGACGGTAGATGCGGTGCTTTGCATTTTAGCAAAGCTTCTAACACTGTCTCTCAGAGTGTCCTTCTGGATAAAAGGTCCAGCCCACAGCTAGACAAGTCTGTAGTATGATGGGTGAGCAACTGGCTGTTGGTGTGGGCTCAGAGAGTAACAGTCAATACAATTCCTTCAATCTGGTGCCCAGTGGAGTTCCCCAGGCTCAGTTTTAGAGCCAGTCCTCTTTAATATTTTTATAAATTATCTTATCCGGATCCATGTTATGGTTGCCAACCATACTAAACCAGGAAAAGCTGTGAAGGCCCTTGAGGGTGGAGAAGTCACATAGAGATTCTGGATAGACTGGAGAGCTGGGCAGTCACCAAGTGTATGAAATTTAATGAGAGCAAGTACAGGGTTGGGATGAGGAAATCCCGGTGACCAGCATACAACATGAGAAAATGTGTCACGGGAAGTCCAGATTGAACATGAGGAAAAGGTTCTTAGAGAGGGTCATTGGGCACTGGAACGGTCTCTGCCAAGGAAGTGGTCATGGCAGCAAACCTGTTGGAGTTCAGGGATTGTCTGAATGACACTTAGTCGTATGCTTTAGTTTTAGTCCTGTAAGGAGAAGGGAGTTGGACTTGTAACCCTTGTGGGACCCTTTCAACTTGAGATACTCTGATTCTATGAACTTACCAAAAGATACCTGAACAGCCATCACATACAAAGGGAAGAAAATCTGAAACAAAGAGATTTGTTTTCAGTTAAGACAAAATGGTTGTTTTGCTAATAGTTTCTAGCTTCATTTTCACATTATTAACTTTTGATTATCAACATCACAGGGTAGGTATCTTTATAAGAATACTTAGCAACTGCATCTACACTTTAGCTAGAAGTGGCTTTTGTTAACTCCCTTAATTAGTATTACAGAAAAACATATGAGCAGGTAAATTATACTTGTATGCATTCCAGATGTTGGAATTAGGCTTTAAATTATTTTTTTTTTTTCCCAATATCAAGCTATGACACTGGAACATATGGCTGGCCATCTAAATTACTAGTTATGTTAAAAACTGAATTTATTGCAAGACCACTAAGAACATCATTTACTGACAGTGGATAATTTACATTTTTTTTAATGGACTGCCAACTGGAGGAGCTGGTGGCTCTTTGGAATGGAGAGCATCTCCTCCACTGGACAGTCACAATGACCCTGCCCCTTCTACATATCATATCGTCCACACTGTCCTTGGGTGATTAAAATTGCACACACTTCCTAAGCCTCTGTATGCATCCCCTGCCTACCACATAAATTCTTACAGGTAAAATCACTTCACTGTCTGCTGGACTCTACCATATCATTAATGGCAGCAAATGCCAGGTCCAGCCCATTACTCTGCTTCTCCATCCTTCGGGTTTTATGCTGACAGACAGACCACCACGCAACTGCACCACGCAGCTCAGGTCACGATCATCTCGACCCCTTCATCTCTGAGTGGTCCTTCAGAAAACTTTCCGTACAGGGAGCTGCTGCTTCTTTCTGAGAGTTTACATTTCCAGTCACGCTCTCCGAGATCATTGAAGGCAATCAAATGTGACGAAAGGGCAAGAGGGCTATTAACCACCCAGTGACACAACCGAGGTGACAGACGCTGGCACTGGATCGTGCAGGGCTGCAGCAGCACAGAGCATTCCCCGAGTGGGAGGCACACCCCTCGCAACCCCCGCCCCGTCGCCGGGCCACCATTCCCGTCTCCGCCGGGGCCCGCCGCGCTCTCCCTTA
>VYXD01010592.1:810003-851893 GCA_013397195.1 Hylia prasina | reverse complement strand
AAACCAAACCAAAACACCCCCCCCAAAAGAAAAAAAACCAACCAAACAAACAAAAAAAAACAACAAACCCAACCAAAAAACCAGGCATGTTTTGTGTCATTCGTGTCTCTATTTGCGTCGTGTCTCGGCGCAGAGGCTGTTCCCGGAGGCAGAGCAGAGGTAGTCCGGCTTTCCCAAGCACCTCGTGCACCCTGTAACCCGTTGATGCCACTGAGGTTTCCTTAGCGGCGCACCCACCACTTTTGTAAAAAAATACATTCCTTCAGAATTATTTTCCCAGCCCTGGCCCGCTTGCACGCCTGTGCCCGAGGGCGATGCCCTCCCGAAACACCTTCCTGCGGCATGTCTCCAATTCTGGGCTCCTCAGAGAGGGAGACATGGAGCTTCTGGAGAGGACCCATCAGAGACCTTACAAAATTTATCAGGGGAATGGAACATCTCCCTTCGGATGAAAGACTGAGAGAGTTGAGCCTCTTCAGCCTTGAGAAGAAACAATTGAGAGGGGCCCTCACCAGTGTCTATAAGCATCGTACAGGAGGGTGCCAAGAGGCTGGGGGCAGGCTCTTCTCCGTGGTGCCAAGCAGTAAGACGATGCAATAGGCAGAAACTGATGCACAGGAATTTCCACCTGAATATGAGAAAGAACTTTTTTTATTGTGTGTGTTGCCGAGAGGGGTTGCGCAATCTCTCTCCCTGGAGATACTGAGCCGCCTGTACGCAATCCTATGCCATGTGCTCTAGGATGGCCCTGCGTCAGCAGGGAAGTTCGACCAGATGACCCACTGTGCATTCTGCGATTCTATGACATGGGAAAAAAAGTAGGGGGGAAGCACAAACTCGGCAGCCGCCTCCGCAGCGGGACCGCTCCCGGCCCGGGACCTGCGGCTGNAGAAGCAGGAGTACCTGGAGACGCGGATCGAGCGGGAGCTGGCGATAGCCCGGCAGCACGGCACCAAGAACAAGCGAGGTGAGTGCGGGACGGGCCCCGCGAGATTAAATCCCGGGGCTGGAGCGCCCGCCCTGGGTGCGGGGGGGACTTGGATCTCGCCGGGGCTGGGCCGGGTCACCTGGCTCCGCAGGTGCAGTGTGGTTCGGCTGTGGGCTCCGAGTGAGGATCACCACACCCGAGGCAGGATGGTGGTTTTGGGTCTTTGGCATCTATTAGTGTTTAATGAACTGTGGATTCATATAGCGGGATGGGACTTTGTTATTCCTCACAAATTTTACTGCCTGTGGTTTCCTGTGCGATTCTCCTGTTCGTGCTTTGCACCACAGTCGATGCAGAGAGATGCAGCTGGACACACGGAGGGGAAAGTAGTGCTCCTCAGCAAGGGAAGGGAATCGCTGTTTGGGGGCTCAGCGTTGGCTGAATGAGATGAAGGATGTGCGGATCTCCTGTATATTCATGAGTAAAGGCACATTGTCCCCACTGCTGACAACTGAGGAACAAAGTGATGCAATGCTCTGTTGAAATCATGTAAGAACTATATGTGCAACCAAAAAAAAGAATGATAGCTTAGAGCATTAGTGACTACTGCTCTGGGATGCTGTTAGCTACAAAGGAGAGGATGCTAAGGGGTCAGAAGGTCTGGCTTCTGTGTATACTGATGTTGTCATCCCTGGGAAGCATATGATGGTAGTCAGTGTTTTGGGAATATACAGGCCTCAGAGAAACAAGTTAATTACTTCCTGAAGTCACATGGAGGCCTATTTGTCTACTCTTAGCTGTAATGCAATAAATGCTTCAAAGCAGCAGAAGAACATTTTGAATTAAAGATTTGTGATGTAACATGAAAATAGGTCTTTTGCCCGATTGTTCAGTTACTCAGTAATTGAAAAAATAATGCTTGGTAACTTTGAATTTGTGCAGAGCTGTGTGTTAGCAGGGTCCTAGTTAGCCCTCTAATGTATTTGTAATACTTAAGCATTTAATAATTATTAGGAAAACACAGTTTAACTGTGTTAGTTAAATGGTGTTTAAACTAACTTTTAGTTAAAATGGATTTAAAATTGTGGGTCAAGATGGGACTGATTTGATGGCACAGTAAAGGGAGTAATGTTAGTTGGAGGAGGATGGGAGCTGTCACTGTTGTCCCAGTCTCACCCTCTCTACTCCCCTGGCTTCAGCTGGAGTGTCTCTTGGTCCCTTGTCCAGGTACTGGCACCTCTGTCCTGTCACAGTGAACTAGTTCAGGAAGCTGATCCAGCTGGGAGCTAATTTGCAATGGGACAAAGTGGCCAGGTGGCTTCTGGGTCTGAATTTATTGTGCAAAAGCCTGAGCTGCAGGGCTGGTGCAAGAAAACAGGTTGGTTCCTATGACTGTAGCAATTCCTGGTTAAATCCAGATACGCTGCTCTGGAACTTCATCCCAAACCTGAACTATAAGCTGGCACATTTGCAGAAAGAAGAAGCATTTCCTGCCTTGCTCCTGCCCTTGTGCTGCTCCTTTCCTTTTCCTTAGCAGAGCTCCCTGAAGGGTGTTTTTCAGAAAGCTGGATATTGTAAAATAGTGTGGTTTTCTTTTTCTGGGTTATTTTTTTACCCCGGATGGTTTAAGTTCCACTTATCCAGTTGACCTGGTAGCTAAATGAGTGCTTGTGCACCTGTGAAGGAGTGGAGCACAGACAGGAATGAGAATTTGTTGGGAAAAGGTGGATCTGTTTGTTCTTTAACTCAGCTGGCTGATGGTGGTTTCAGGTGTGTGTTGGCCATTTGCTTCAGGCGTGCAGCATTTGATATCTGGGGCTTTTCTCCCAGGTAGTTGTTTCCACTGCAGTGCTTAATGTGCAATTACCCTAATTTTTTATTTATGAAATTGTTCATGGAGTCGTATTGCAAACTGTAGTGTTGGGCTGATCATGGTTAAAAACAACTGCGTTTTATTTTGTCATTTGCTCAGGGACCAACAGTTAAGAACAGTAAAGAGGCAAGAGTGGGGCTAGAAGTGCAGTGTGGCAGTTTTCATTCATGCCAAAAATGGTTCTAAAACCAAAATGGGACAGTCAGAGGAGAAACAATATGAACCATATATTGTTTAAAATATAACCTTGCTGTGCCAAAGTGCTTAAATTTGGCAGGATAGTCAGTGAACTTAAGTCCCCAATAATATGTTTTCATTTGATATGTCTGTTGCTTTACAGTTTAATTACTGTTGATTTACATTGACAGCATATTAGCTAGTGTACAGAACTGTATAGCTCAGAGAAAATCAAAATATGTTTACATAATGTTACAAAATGTGGTGCTAACCACCATATTTTGTAACATTATGTAAACATACACACAAATGAGAGAATAAAGGTTTTAATCAACATTGCCTTGTTTAAGTGAGTGTTTCAGAGGGACATCACTGGTAATTTTAATGTAGTTCATTTTTCTTCATTACATCTGTGTGGAAGCTTATGGAAACTAAAATGGGGCTGTCTGCAACTGGAGCAAGATGTATCTAAGGATAGAAAATGCACCAAGTTAGCATGATCTCACTTGACTTTTAGGTGCATGAGTCTGAGTCAGTTGCACCAACACAAGTGAGAGCAGATTCAAGCACTAGCAATTTCTCATGGCTTCATATGACTCTTGAATGGGTTTCATGTGACATCAGTAGGCTTAACTTGATTTAAAAGCTGTAATGTGTTAGCTATGTCATAGATGTGAAACATCACTGAAATACTCCTGGCTTTTCCTTTATGAAGTATCTCTGCAGTTCCTGTACCTAATCTGAAATTAGCTATACTTTTGAGGTGATACATTTCCAGCATTTCCCATTAATATCTGATTGTAACTAGACGACTTCAGGGTTTTTGTTTGCTGAAGTTACTCCTGAAGAGATTATATCATGAGAGGCAATATTTTTTTCACAGTTAGCACTGACTTCTAATGTCTCTCCATTCCAGGAACAAACTCCTTTTTAATGTCTTGCTGTACTTTTTGGGGATTTCTCAGTTTCAGCCAGTGCATAGCTGCCAACTCCATCTATATATTGACTTTTCATCTCCATTATTTTGAAGGACACAGAAGAAAATTTAAAGGACAGGAAGTGATACTGAATATTTGAGAACTTTGTTTAAAAGGAAATGTATTTTCTGAAACATGCCTATAATAGTGAAAATAACATACACATGAATCTGCATTGTTTCAGCCTGGTGTCTTTCACACATCATAAAAATATAAAGAAACGTAATAAAAAGAATAAAGTTAAGATAAGCCAACCAGAATAGGATTAAATCTTAGCCATAAAGAACCGCATAGTACTACTGAGGACAAAACCTATGAAGAAAGTGGGAAAAACAGGGAGGGTTTGAAAAGTAGATGCTGCTAAATGTGCTAAATATGTGTGTTATGTTTGGGCAGGGCTTATGCAGCCGTGTAGCATTCCTTTCCAACGAGTCAGGTGTAACCAGGAGGCTGAGGAAGCCAAACGATGGTGTGGTAGTCGTGTGCTATGACAGGACAGTCATGCCTGCAGCAGGCTGTGGGACAGGTCTGGAGTGAGGGTTTCTGCAGGGACATAAAGGAATGCCCTTGGTGTGTCTTTGCTCTGTGAATGCAATCACTTTACAGTGATTGTTCTCTGACTTTCATGATCACATTTCAAGTGTCTTGCCATGAACTGGAATACTTATAACTGGTCCAGCTCTTTACTGTTCTTGATTTAGCTCCTCAGTTGTAACTGCACGTGGCTTCCTCCACAAGGCTTTAAGGACTATGAAGTGCTGATAATGAGCCTAATTAGGGTCTTATGATTTTTATGGCCTCAGCAGCATTGCCTTTGATTGTCCCTGGAGTGAGGGAGATCAGAAGCTGCAGTCCATGAATCGCTTGCAGGCCTGAGGTGGAGGTTTGTGAACTGTACCTCAGAGTGAGACCTGATCTTCACAGTGGTGTTATATCTTCAGAAGAAACACTCTTTTCCTACTTCAGTAGTTTCCTCATGGGAATTATAAGGATTATTAGACAATCATTTTATTTCTGCTTCAGAAGATGATGAGATCTTTGGTGCTTTCTCTACTGATGGGTGATGGTGGTGGGCTTGACAGGTAAAGGTGGTATTGCTGCACTTGCTTTTCAGTCTGATCTGTCATGAAACCATGAGAAGGGTGCCACAGCTCATCCTATGTCATTACTTCTGTTTTTCCTTTTGAAATCTGGATATTCAGTGTGGCCAGGATTTTTATTGCCCAGCTGGCCATTTCTGCTTCCTCAATAAAGTATCAGCATTGTAGCGATGTTGAAAAAGCGCCCTTCGGTTTGTTAATAAAAGGAGTCCATTAATATGCAAACTTCAACTGACATCATAGTCTTCCTTTGTTCCAGACACCTTGACTATAAAATAAAAACTCATATTAAAAGCAGTGGTTCCCAATCTGTGAGCTGTATCCTGCTTACTGGACTCAGGAGTACAGGAAATGTGCTAAAGCCTAGCCAACTGCTGACCATTATAAAATTCAGGAGTTGACTTGGCTTTTTGGAGCACAAAATAAAAAGTGTATGAGACCGTTTTTGGTTTTTTTCCTGGAGAAGTCCTCCACCTCTTCCTGAATGAATTGTTGTTAATTATACTTGCTTCCTCAGACTCTACCTCTGCTCAAACTCATCCTCCCCAGGCTGTCTTCCTTCTTTGAGATCTTTGGAAGGGGAACACCATTTTTCAGTGCCATTCTTAGACCTTCAGTGAAGTGAGTTTGTGTTCTCTGCTCAATTTCATTATATTTTAATAGTTACATTATTCTCTAGTTTGGTAATTAGAATGCAGTAGCATTGTAAAGCAGAAGCATTTCAAATCTGTATGACTTGCACAAAAGTTTAAAAATGCTTGCAATATGCAGTAGAAAAGAAAAGTTCTAGGTACTTCGTAAAACACAGAAAATAGATTTCAAATAACAAGGAAATTATCATAAATTAGTGATAGGAGCTACTGAAGCAAAATATTCTGAAATAAAGGACATTCATTTAACACAAATCAAGAAAATCATATAGCATGGTGTGAGAATTTATAATGCTTTGGTTGATAAGGAAGGAGTATGAATTTATTTCCTATGAAGTGCTTTATTCTGTAAGTCACTGGTAAAACAAAAGAGAAGGAAGAGAATATGTTGCACTACAATAATTAGGAAAAGCTGTTTATGAATAGCTGAAGTCACAGGGAGTTTAGCTTCTGTGTTTTCTTGATTTGGGTGTGGTTTAATTAAATGATCTTCAGGATTTTGAAAACAACTGCTTTTTTTTTTGTGTGTGTGTCACTGAGGAAATCCATTTTCTCAGTGAGCAGCCAATAATAACAGCACCATTGCGGAGTCCCATTTCTGAAGAACACTGACTGGAAAGACTGCCCCATGGCAGATGTTTGCTCCAGCTGAAGTCTTTCTGCATCAGCTGGTTAGTGCTCCTCAGTCCACAGGGCGTCAGAGTCCTCTCTGGCCCAGCTGGTGTTATGCATGGTTTCAGATTGTTATATTTGTGTGGAACCTCCAGCCTCCTAACTTAAGAATCTGGGATCAAATTTGATCCAATGGAAGCTAAGAAAGGCTGATGGCTTAACTCTACCAATGCTAAGCATAAATAAGTAGGGAAATAATAACTAGGCAAAGATAGTTTGGGCTTAAATCAAAATTAAGTGTTTTATAATTGCCAGTGAGAAGTTTACAGTTCTTACATTTGCCGTGTGCATAACATCATCTGGTGTTTTTGCAGCTTCTGCAGAATATGCATGATCTTTGAACCATCCCCCCAAAACCTGGGAAAATCTTAGATTTGAATGCCATTATTAATCTGTTGGGATTGTGGTTTGCTGTCTTGAAACATCCCATTGTAGGTGGTGGAAGGCATCAGCCTGTGTGAATGCCTGTCCTTGTGCAGCTCATGATGAGCAATTTTGATCATGTTGATTCAAGCATTTGTCAACAAAGCATCAATTTTTATAGTGTGTTGTTACACACCATAAATCTTTGTGCCCTCCTTGGGGGAATCTTGATTTCATTTGAAAAGTTGTGTACCCCAGTCTCCAGTTTCAGTGTTACTGCACATGGGCAATTTTAACAGGATTGCAACAGTACCTGCTGCTGTTGGTTGAGTTTTGGGGGGCTGCAGGACTGCTGGGGTTTGCAGGCTCTGAATCTGTTAAAATAAATGTAGGAGACAAGGAAGGGAATGGGGGTGCTAATAGCATTGAAAGAAAACAAACAATGGGTTAACTCAGTCTCTTGGTTTCCTTTGGTGAGTTTTATTTTTGCCTGGCACATGTAGTTTGGAAAGGACTGTCATCAGGAAATGCTTGTGGCAAAACTCTGTGTGTTCCACACCCTGAGGTCAAGAGAAACTTCTTTTCTCCTCATGCTTGTCACGTGCATTTATTCTGGTAATGATTTACTCTGGGCAGAGTATGCTGCTCATAACTTAGTGAATATAAAAGACTAATCTCGACAATTTACAAAGGTAATAGGGTGTAGCTGCATTTGACTGTGCCTGTGTCTACAAAGTTCTTTATGTTTTCAAATTCTAAGGTTTAAAGATCATGTTCCTCAGTGATTGTAAGAAATAGATAAGCTAAAAGCTGAAGAAATGCAAATCCTTCTCTGATCTAACCCATCTGCCTGGCTGGGCCATTTGGGCCCTCCGTTGCACTTCACAGTTATTCCTGCTGAGACAAAGCACAGAAAGTGCCATTGGTGGAGTTGTTTATCATGGCAGATCTTCTTGCACTGTCTTCCTTAGGTTTTACTTACATTTTGCAGTTTATTTTCTTCTCTCTTCTGTTTCCTCCCTTCTGACTTCTCTCCGATGTTTTTCTTTTTCCTTCCTATCTTCCCTGCTTTGCCTGTGTGCACAGGATGGAGTTCAAGATCTCCCACAGAGGAGGAAGAAGCTGCTTTTCCTTGTGGTGCTAAAAGGAGTTAATCTAAAAGAGGCTTCCCAGCATGTTCATGCAACAGCCTGTTGGTGTTTAACAGGCTGCCGATGTGGTGTGGTCAAAGTTTGTCTCCCTCATAGTAAGGTAGGAGGGTGAGAATTATAAATTCTGCAGGTCAGCTTGGCGCTGAACTACTTGTCCTTGCATTTGCTATGAAAACACACAGTGCACTTTGCCTCTTCCCATTCCAGCTGCCTTACAAGCACTGAAGAGAAAAAAGAGATATGAGAAACAGTTGAATCAAATTGATGGGACACTTTCGACCATTGAGTTCCAGAGAGAGGCATTGGAAAATTCCCACACCAACACAGAAGTGCTCAAGAATATGGGTTATGCTGCACAAGCTATGAAAAAAGTACATGAAAATATGTAAGTGTTTTCTAGTAGCTTCCAAGTTGAACTTACTAACCACTTTCAAATTACTCCATCACTACAGACTGTTGTATCAAGTTAGATAGTTTTGATTTCATTTTTGGTTTGGGCATTGAATGTCAGGAAAGCTAATAGTGCTATAGTGTTATACTTGGCAGAAAAACATCTTTTCCTAACAATAAATTTAAAAGGAAGTTCACTTAACTAGTGAGATCTGTTTTCTTAAGTCTGTCTTGGCAGTGGAGAAAGGTCTCTGCCCTTGGTTTGTCTAGAAGAAAATCTAGTCATAGAAACTAGGTGGGCTCTTTTTCTCAGAATCCATAAGCTGGACTGTGGGATTCAAAGTACTAATTAGATCCACCCCCTTCCCTCCCTGCATAAAAAAAATTAATTTTTTTAATATGTCCTATATTGTTTCAAGGGGTGTTTTTCTGCCTGAATAAACAGAGTTAAATCAGAAAGATTGTTCTGGGAGGAATAAACAGGAATTGAAACAATAACAAAGTTAACAATAAGGGGAAACCTTTAAATAGGGTACAATTCTGTTAAGTTCCCCCCGGTTCTGGTGAAAGCTTAACATCAAAAAAGATCCATAAAATCATAGAATAGTTGGGCTCAAAGGGACTTTTAAAGATAATCCTGTCCAAACACCCTGCAGTGAATAGGAGCATCATCAACTAGATAAGGTTGCTCAGACTCCATCCAACCTGACCTTGGATGTTTCTAGTGATGGGGCATCCACCATTTCTGGATATTTCTGTGCTGCTGCTTCACCACTCTCATTGTAAAAAGCTTCTTCCCTGAATCAAATCTAAATTGACCTTCTTTTGGATTAAAGCTCTGCCCTTCACAACAAGCCATGTGAATGCTTATCCATCTTTCTTATAAACCCCCTTTAAGTACCAAAAGGGGCCTGTAAAGACACTGACCTTGGGGATCTGCCCATGGGCTGTGACTGCACATGAGCAGAGGTATGAGGAACACCGAGAGGGAGAGACACACTCTGCTGCAGTTTGACTTTTGTATAGTCCTGACATAGATATAGCTGGACTGGGTGTAGGTGAGGAAAATTATTCCCTGTGAATTCTGCTGTTTATAGTCATGGGCATAAAAACAAATAGGGTCTGTTCAAGTGAGCGTGTTCTGTAGCATTTGAATGATATATCTCTAAAAAAATGTTTCTGTGTTACCTTGCCAGGGATTTGAACAAAATTGATGATTTGATGCAAGATATCACTGAACAGCAAGATGTTGCCCAGGAAATTTCAGATGCTATCTCGAACCGAGCTGCCTTTGGTGATGAGTTTGATGAGGTTAGTACTTCAGGCCTGCAAGTTTTAGCTCCATATTTGCTGTGCAATGGTTTGTTTCTCAAGAAGTGTGGAGGTGAAACTCCCTGTTTCTAGCTTACGTTAACTAGGACAATTATATAATTTTAATGTAAATGAAAATTAAATTAAAACTATTATATATAAAATATATAATGTACTGAATAGAAGTCTGTAAATGTAAAATACAAAAATTATTTTTATTTTTGTATAAATTTTAAGAAAAGCAGTTTTAACTGCACTCCTGTAATTATTGTTCTCAGTTGAGCCTCGGAAGAAGGTCACTAAAACATGTAATTTGTACTACTGCAGGTGGACACTGAAACATATAATTTTTTGTTGCTCCAAATAGATATCCATTTGACTTAAGTGCATGTCCTTATGTCATAGACAGGCTGCTGTTCATAATTCTGAATATTTTGACCATTTATTTTAAGGTCATTTTTGGTGCTTAGAGATGCAGGTCCTTTCCCTGTTGCCCAGACCACAGAAGTAGATCTGACAGGGAGAAGTAATACCTGTTGCAGGCAACAAGGTTTCATTCTAGAGCTCTTTTCTTCTGAAACCCCCACAAGGCATTTAGACCTTCTCGAAATTTATTACAGTAGCTTTCACCCAGTGCCCCCAGATTTGATTTTGTACATCTATACAGGAAATAACTTATTTCTGATCCAACAATGATTGAGGACTCAAGGGTAAAGGTCACTCAATATTCTTGTAATCTGTGGAATGCAGAGATGGGTATCAACCTCAATATCACAACCAGTTTTGCTTTGTTTTTCAATTTTGTTTCAAAATGGCCAAGCACTAAGAATCATTTGAAGAATGTCCTGAATACTCAAACCATTCACTCTATTCCCAACTAATTTGTTCCTATGTGCCCAAATGGACAACAAAGAAAAATATAAATGCTATATTGCACATATTTGCTTGATTGGGAGGAAGAGGAAGTTTCATTTGATAGTTCTAATTTGTTGAAAATAAGAAGGATTCTTTGTATTTTGTTCCCATTAGCTGTTTTCCTATATATCCACTTTGAATGTAAATAGACTTTCCAAGAAATATTTAGTCATTACTGACACAAGGAATGGGATTTGGCCTGAGCTTCAAACAACTGAAAAACATCCTGCCACCCCCAACAGCTGCACAGTGTCTTACTTCTCAACAGTGCTTAACTTTTTGGAGTCTAGGCTTAGTAAGCATGTTGTAGATTGACCTGGAAGCTCCTAAGGGATACCAGGTGGAGCTGATGTGCATTGTTCCTGTTTGGGAAATAAGCCCCTGTCACTTGGAGCATTGTTGTACCAGCTTTTGCATAGGAGCCTGATACTTACAGCACTTGGTAGTAACTGGGAAACCTAGTTTGCAGGCTACTGCACCTTAAGAGTGCTAGAATCAATGACTTAATTGCTGGGATATAAAGTGGTTAGTGTTGAAGGATAATATTTAGTTTTACTTTTTTTAAGGATTTTTTTCCATGCACTTGGATGCATTTTCTTTTCACATGTGTGCCATGGCTGTAACAAGACCATGGAAGCATGTGATTTTTCCTTCTCCAGACAGGCACAGAAACATAAGAGTTCCTTCTCCCTGGGTTGGCACAGTGTATATTTGCTTTAAATTATAAAACCATGAGAAAGTAAATTCAGGTATAAAGTCCTGTAGGTGGCTATACAACTATCATTTTAACTTTTACATTGGTGATAAACAAAGTATAAATGTGGAAGCAAAGCCCGTTTCAGTACTTAATAGCTCCTACTTTACTATTTTTTTGACACTTACCCAGCCTCTCTCTAGTTGTTTTTGCTGCTGCTTTCTTTTAAAACATTTTATCAATGTGGCAAAGGTCCATTTCTCTACAAATATGTAACATTTAGCTTCCTTCTTTGGGAAACTTCAGCCAAGGAATAAGTTCCTTGCTTTTTTGAAAAGTGTATGGCCATTTTATTTTTAGCGTTGTACAATTAGATCATCTGTCCAAATCAGCCTCTGCACCTAAAAGCCCACAAGTGCTATGTGCTTCAAGAGTGAATAACAGGACCCAGGAGGACAGTTTGGATTCCAGTGCTGCTTTGAAATCACATATAATCTTGGACTTATGTGATAGGGCTGCAGCGTAATGTTTAATGACAGTCTGCCATATAACCAGTGAAAGGTGTTTGCCTTTTAAAAAGGAAGAAATGGCACATTAAAGTTAGAATCCATTGAAGAGTACAGGCTCTAGATTTGGAACAAACCTGAGGACAGCAAAGAGGCTTTTTATTCCCATATTTGCCTTTTTGGCATGTATTGTACTATTAGTTTTGTTTCTAATTTTATTCCTTGTTCTAACTGTCATTGTCCTGTTTTCAATGTTCAGTTAAGGTTTACTTAATTACCCATACTTAGTAAAAATTACACTTTTAATATGCTGTTTCTTGGTATGTCCTTTTAAGGTGTAAACTGTTTTTTCAGTAGTACTTTGCTTCACGGTGATTAAATGTGCCCTTGCATGTGATCACTGTCAGTATTTGTAAATAATGTTTTCCTTGAATTTAGGATGAGTTGATGGCAGAATTAGAAGAACTGGAGCAAGAAGAACTGAGCAAGGGAATGAGAGATGTCAGGTTGCCAAGTGTTCCGTCCACATCGCTGCCTTCTCGCCCTGGTAAAATGCCTGCTTGCCATTTTATATTTCTCATGATTAAGCCATGCTGTGAGAAAGGGGAGAGGAAGAGAGGGTTTCAAATATGCATTTGACTCTGTTACAACTTTTAAAATGTTATAAATTACTTTTCCTATTTTTGTATCTGCTTAATAGAAAAAGCAGAGTGGGATTCCATTTTGCTCTGTGAAAGCATTTAGGACCAACTTCTCTGTAGATTTGGGGTGACAAACTCAGGAAACTTGACCTTGCACATGTACTAATGAATCTCCTACTGAAATGTAGTGAGATCATTGAGGAATGATCTTTTTTGCTTTTTTTTTATTCTTATTGGCAATTAAATCCTTAGTCTCTTTCAATTAGAGTCTGACCTAGATTCCAAATGTTTACATCATAAAGATCCAGCTTTGCAGGGAAGTGGTTTGATATTTTCCACTGGTATTTTAATTAGAAATGAAGGAGGCATCGGGAAGTACATATTTAAAGACATATTTTCATTCCTTTGCTTTCTTTCTACTGAACAGGCTTATTCCTGGTATTAAGCTGTAGCTTTATTTTTCTATAGTTCCGCCCTGTTCATTTTGAATTCAGCCAGAGGCAGTCAACTTTTACTACACTTTTCACTGTCAGCTGAAAGACTTGCTGTGTACTGACATTAGTAAAAGTGCTGTTCTTACGTTGATGGTAAGGACAGCACATGTGACCCAGGTTGTTTATGGTTTCTGCTGCAGAACAGGTTACCTAGACCAGCTCAGCTACTATGATATGTGTTTTGGCAGATGACACTTAAATCCTGAGAAGCAGTTTAAAATGTTCAAGCTGAGACTGTGGCCTCATCTACTGAACTCAATTGCAGAACAGCTAGTAACAACAACAACAACAACAAAAGGATTTAGAAAAACAGTGAAAATTCAGTCTGGCCATTTATGATTTGTTCATACATTGTCTCCCAGATCCAGCGGTGCCAGTTGACACTTTCATTAAACCCAGACCATCTCCATGTGCTTCTCACTATTTTAATTTTCTACTTCATCCATTTGTATGGCTGCTTCAGGCAAGATGAGCTGGTTACAATTATATAGTTCAAGGCTGTGAAAAACTGGCTCATGTTTTCTGAAACTCTCTGCCTATTACACAGCAACAGCAAAGTGAGACCAGTTGATGGATCTATATTGCTTCTAATTGGAGATGTGTGTTGCCCTCCTGATTTTGAAGATGAGGAAACTGCAATGGAGTGAGGCGTAGTGATCTTCCCCAGTCACAGAGTGAACCTGTGACTCTTGCAGGACTCTGTGGCCCCCCATGTGCTTCTCCCACCCTTAGTCCCTGAAGGTGGCAGTTGCAGTTCCCCTCAAGGCGGCGGCTCCTGGCCCTGCCATGCCTCAGGCAGCTGGCTGCTGGAAAGGTGCACACGCAGGTGTTGGACACAGTACCAGCGTTCCACTGGTGGCTGGAGAGGTGCCAGTCCTGCTGTGCACAGCCCACAGATGCAGGAGGCAGCCTGAGGTTGAACCTGGGCTCTTGGGCATCTAGTTTGCAGGTCAGCAAAGGAAGGCAGTTTGGGTGAGGTTATAGTTTAGTGAATGCAGATGATGTGTGACAGGAGATTTGGGTACAAAGTGTGTGTGGGACCTGATACAGAGCTGGGAATTGCTGTTGCTGTGAACACAGCAGTTAACTGATGTCACCTGAGCAAAGCAAGTTCAGGAATGTCTTTCTCCATTTAATGAACGACACCACCCATTAAAATGGGGTGAGTTCATTCAGAGACTTGCAGAACCTCTCAGCAATATTTGGAAAGGTAGCAGGATGTTTAGCTGGCCAGGATAGGTCACTTTTGCTCATGTACATGGTGGTGAGAGACCTGACAGCATTCTTGTGGGCCTTTTCTAGCTGTGACAACCTTTAGAAATTAAATGTTTTTTCTGTGTGAGTCTTTCAGTAGAAATGATGTTAGACCTATATTGTGAACTTTAGGGTTCTACAGTGTGCTGGTTTTGCATTTATTGATGTCTGGTCAAGATACTAGAAAGGTGCCATGCCTCTGGGAATACGCACGTTAAAAATTGGAAAAAAAATATGCAGTTACCATTACATAGAGAAAATAATGATGTGGCAAAATAGTCGCATTTCTTATGAGCTTCATTCCTGCATTACTCCTGTTCAGCTTGCTACTCAGTAAATTAGTCTGAGATCTTCAAATGGAAAAGCACTGTGCAAGTCCTCATGCTAACAGATAGAATGGTTCTGAATGTTACATGGTTGATGGTTGTTTCTCTTTATCTGCAGCATCGACCAGGAAAAGAGCAGAGGATGAAGATGAAATGAAGAAACTGGCTGCCTGGGCTTCATAAGAGCATGGTCTTTTTATTACACCAAACATTATAGTGCAGAATGTAAAGAGCTGTACTGCTGTTTTATAACTGCACTGATTTAGTGTGGGTGCATTTCATACAGCCTGGGGTTTTTTATGGCAAATCTTGCTGAGACTAGTGTTACTGCCATATTACAAAACTAGCTTAAAAAACAGCAAACAAAAAGATTAAGTAGTTGCCTAAACCTTCAGGCATCATTTTTTTTTTCAGCCTCTTCAAGAGATTTGTTTTATTATTAGTATCAGTTTTTAATAGGTACTATCTTACCATATCTGTTGGTTTGTAAAACCCATGTGCCTCACTTATGCTCAAAGATGGATTCATTTTTGAAATGAGAAAGTTAAGTCATCAGGACCCTATACCTAGAGGGGTTTTTGGTTCAGACTATTTGAATATTAGCAAAACAGCTTAACACATGTCCTCATTTGCAAGTTCTTTGAGCTCTAATAACTACTCATTTGGACATGAAAATTCAAACAGTCTGCCTGGACCAACTTTTGGTGTCCCAGGTATTAAGAGGAAGCTCTTCTGTAGGCTTATTGAAGTGGGATGTGTTGTTTTGTTTTAACTGGCCAAAATGTCCCATGCACTTCTATAGGTCAACTTGAATTGTATTTTGGACTATTTCTGACTAGGTTACAGAATTACAGTGATTTAGGAATGTGACATGTCTAGGTTCTTACAGATTCCTGCCAAACACTACTGATTTTCATTAACCCTGTCAAAAATCCAGAAGAGATTTGAACTTCCCGTGTTCTTCTCCCCTGCCTTGTCTTTTAGGATGAGTCTTTACTTTGTATGATATTACCCATCCTCATCGGAATTAGCAATACATTTTTAATTATACAATTTCAAAATAGTTTTAATTTCTGAGCATCTGGTTCTCTTCTCTTACTTGGTTTGTGAATGGAAACAATACCATTGTGTGTTGCATTTGCAGTGTCTTTTTAAACATGGGTTAAAAGCTGATTCTGGGTTACTTGTAAGGTTGGTGTGTTACTGTCTAACTGACAGCGTTTTAGCCTAAGGAATAAATGCCACACTTGAGTGCTAAACTACTACATATATGGAGAAATCACTGTTTAAATACAACCCAAAAATTAAATAGGCTGCTTTGTACTAACAAAGTACAAATAACAAGTCTTAAGCTCTATGCTAGTAGCCTGCTGTCAATCACAAGGAAATAGTGAAACACTGTGGCGTTCCTAGGGGTGTAGGAAGCAGAGTTCTTGTTTTCAAATGAATTTAAATTTAGTGATGATTGAACCACCTGGGGAAGAGTGGTGCACTTGGTTTCTGTAGATCTTCAGCAACAGGAGACTGACCCCTTCTCCTGCAGGCTTTAGCCTGTGATTTGCTGGGTGTTCAGCTTCAACAGGCTTCACTAACCTTCAGCTTAGTGGATTTTAGGTTTAAGTATAAGCAAATAAGTGTTTCTAGACATAGCCTGCTCAGAGCCTTTCAATTGACTCCCATGGGTGAAACCCAAAATGTATAAACCATGTGAAGAGATTGACCTTTTCAGAATTTTCATTCTCTGTGAAGGAATTGCATTTGGATTGTATCTGTATGAGAGCTGAATCAAGCCTTGACACTTTGGATAATTTTCTTACTAGAAAAAACTGGATGTGTTAATTCTGTCCTAAAATTTGGAGGTACCAAGAAAATTGTCCCTTTTAGTTGAGAGTAGAAAAAGTCTGAAATTATTTAAATTTTGTTTTAAATAAAGATTAAAACAGGAAAAAAAAAAAAAAAGAGCTGCCTTAAATTTAAAAAAACATTTTGAATTCTCAAGGAGTAGGAAACCAAATACTAACAAAACACTACTTGGTTTAATGCTTGCTGAAATTCAGCATGAGATGCTAGCTGAAAGCAGGAATATTTAGTAAAATAGAAAATATTTTAAGTTATTTCAAATCCACTTGCTAACCCTTCTGGCTTGAATCCTGTGTTCAAGGTGTGCAGTTTATGCAGGTCTCTGCATTGTGTACAGAACACATTAGCACACACTGGGTGGGTGACCGTGCAAGGCTGGCAGGGTGCTTGTGGACACTTCTGGTATTTCCAAATATGAGGCCATGCCAACATAGTCCCATAGTTTGTAAAAGCTGGCTTCCAGCCTCTCTTCTTGGTTTAGTTTAACCAATAATTGTTCTTGAATTAGTCGTTTAACAATGCTTGGCTCTTATGTAGCAGTTGGCATGTTTGAAGTGCTCTACAACCTAATGGGTCTCTAAGCGTCCATTTTGAAACTGAAGTGACTTTCAGTCTGCTTTGGAAAATGTGGGCCTGCTGTTTCTGAAAAAGAACTTTCCATGTGAACACTCCTCACTGGAGACAAAAAAATCCTGTAGAGAAGATCTCCTTTGCAAACCAGCTTTTGACTGCTGACCTCCTGCAATGTTTTGGCCAAGTGTTAATCCTGAAGAAGCTTCAGGTGTGCATAGTTTATTAATCTCAGACCAAGCACTTTAAAAACAAAATTTTGAAAAGTGAAGAAATGAAACTGGATATTAAGGTGAGCTGCTCTGAAAGCTTATGTATAGAGGCTGGTGATCCTGACAGATGGACTCGTGTACCAGTTCACAGGCCAGGACGTGAGGGTGAAATTGTACCCAGAAACAATGTAGTAATGTACAGAAACCAAAATACACCATGGACCTCCATAATTGAGTTTGTTGCCATATTTTTTTGGGATACTGGTTTTCTTCAAGAGCAAAGGGGTTGTAGGGATTTAATTCAGCTGAGGGAGTGGCTCTTTCCTGTGTAAGTTCAGATAACAGTGGGACAAATGGCTCTTTCTTTTTTGAACATATGCCTCTCTTCATGCCAAGATGTTATTTGTTTAGTATGTAAGCAGTCAAGAGTGACTAGTGTCAATGTGTTATTGTAAATGTACCCTATTGACTGGAACATATTTTACAGAAGGACTGTGGCAGCAGATGGTGTACTGTAGCTGACTTCCTTTCTTGTTGCTTATTAATTCCGAGATTGTTTTTTTCTCCTAACAGGCTTGGATATTTTTAACCTGGTTAACTTTAAAAAGGGGAAAATAGATTAATAAAAAGTAAAAGCAATTCATTTATGTATATATACACATATTGTAAATAAATATTTTGATGTCATGTTTGTGTTACATGATTTTATTAAATTTCTTTTCCTATCAGGCAGAATTGTAAGTACCCTCCTTACACTGTCATTAGGGTACAGTGCTTTTTTAAAGGATGTGAGGGTATTTTGAAACATTTTTTTATGTATTAATCTTTCAGCAGCCAGTTAGAATTCAAGAATTCTTTGAAGTTGATTAGGTTTAAAAAAACAACCAACAAACCCCCCCACCCCAGTGTAAGCTGTGGTGTTTGGGCTGCATTCCTTCACACTTAACCATCGTGTTGCAAGAAATTCTTCTAATTTAAAAATCCAAAATACCTCTCTCTCCTCCCCTCCTCTCTGACCCAAAGATCTCATCACCATTTCAGTGATACATGTTTTTCACTTTCCAGGCTTTACTTGAAAGGAAGAATGATCAGGTCTTTTAAAACTGAAAAAGAAAAAAATATGATAGGCAAGGATGAAGTGAGACAAATACAAAAGGCATTTTTTTCATTCATCTTATTAGAATCTCTTTAAAGTCTCTGTGTGTGTATAGTGTTTCACATTTTATATACACACACATATATTTACATATATTTATGAAATGCTGAAGCAGTGATTTAGGACCACCATTCATTATCTGGCATAGAAAGGTTTCAATTGCTTGGGCAGCTTCTCTTTTCCTCTTTGTAAATCTTAAGGGCTTTGTCACAAAATGCTAAGGAACTGCTGTGGTAAAAGCACTGCTCTCTGTGTCTACAGCTGTGAGGGGTGAAGAACAGGATGAATGCAGTGCAGGGGGAATATTTAGAAAATCTCACTCTCTTTCATGATGTAGAGCTTATACTATTTTAATTATGTCATTTTTTTAGAAATATAAGGAGAAAAAATTAGTCTCAAAAATAATTTAGTGGCACATCTTAAGAATTACAAGCAGTATAATCTCAAGTAATTGTCATATTTTTTCACATTGCAGAGACACTGGCAAGACCCACCTTCATAGCACTGCTGAGTCAGGTGTATATTGTAGGGAAAGTATAGCTGGTTTTTGTGACTTTGATCATAGTTTAAATGGTTTGGTTTGTTATCATCATGTAATTACCTGGTCACCACCGAACTATACTCTTAGGGTCAATATCTCCAGATAAACCTAGATTATATAGGTATGAAATGCTAATATGTGCCTAGAAACTTCTGAACAACCTTGTATACCTAAGATGACTGTGTCTGGCAGGGTCACACAGGCCCCTCTGCTGCCCTGCTCCCCTCCTCTCCTGCACACTGCACTTGTGTTTTCATGTTTTGCTTTGTATGTATGCTAGCTGACTTTCCCCCTGCAACTGGAAGTCTTCTGATACTTCCCTGGTTGCTGTTTGCTATAGTTGGTTGCCAAATTCCTCTTTACCAAGACAAACTTTGGGCAAATGCCATCTTGGGGAGTTTGGGCTTGATACTCACCCAGCCCCTTACAGCCTGTGCTGTCTCAGCAGCCACTGCTACCCAGGCTGTTTTTAGGGCAGCAGGGCAGTGTAGGTACCCCTCAGCTGGCTTTCTCAAAGGGCAGGCATCCAGTTGAAAGGCAAGTTGAGGATCTGTGATTTGAGCTAAATTAAATCAAATAGGTGCAAGGCCAGTTGTCTGAGCTGATCTGCTCCCATGGAGGTGATGTTTCAATACCTCCCATTCCCATTGTTGTGACATCAGCTTTCACCATGAAAGTCTTACTGGGCAAGGAGTGTTTTGTGGTTTCAAACAGGATTTACATGGGCACCTCAACTCTACCCTGAGTTTAGCAACCTTTCCTCAAAAAATCAAACTTGCACTTTAGGAGTAAAATGACTGTTCAGATCCATTTTTATTTATAAATATATCCAGATAGCTTTACTTTGGTACACAGCTTACTAAAGGGACCTTGGTGCAGCTGCTGAACGAACTAAACTCAGCTGGGGCTGCAGATGTATAGGCATGTGTAGGGTTGTTGTATTACCTATACCTATTGTCTGTATATGTATATGTGTGTATATGGGGTGTTGGAGTGCCTGGTGTGGCTGCTTTGCTGCCCAGCAGCAGTGGTGAGTGAGCTCCATCAGCGGCAGGGCTGGCACTCTGCGGACCTCCAGGAGGAGCTCTGGGTTCAGCATACAGCAGGAAACCCCAGCAGTCTGGAAAGAGCACAGTTTTCTCAGGGGGCCTGATTTCAGTCTTACTGCTCCTGCTGGAGGAAATGACCTGCCTGGAAGTGCTGCTGAAAAATCAGGGGTGAAACCCTCCCACTCTTCACACTCCTCTCACAAATCCCCACTTGTTCAGAGCTGAAATGCTCTTTTAAATACTAACCCACCTTCTTGGCTGCTTCTCTGGCTTCTGTCTCTTTTCTTCCCTTCCCCTGTCTATGGCCACCTTGGCACCCAGCTTTGTTCCCTGCTCTGGACTGATGCAGGAGCTCAGAAGCAGATTTTTATACAGCAGTTTACCAGCTCCCTCTCTATATAGTCAGGCCAGGGCAAAGACCGAAGACTAACCTCAAAGCTTTGAATCTGTTAAAAATACTCATTTTCAAGAAATTTATACTGGTTCAGTCATTTGTGCCTTGCAGTGACCTTGCAGCTGCAAGCTGGATGTCATTGGAACACACTGAGGACACTGAATTGCAGGAGGGATTTCTCAGTCAAGTCTGTCTCAGTCCCTGTGAGGGTTCAGAGCACACTGGTCATGGTGAGGTAAGGCAGTGCTACATTGGGTGAGGTGGGAGCATGTGGGACATGCCTATAGGGAAGTATTGCTGCTGCTGGTTGGGAGGCTGTGGATGTTCGTGTGTAAAATTAATCACTGATTTACTGAGGATTTGGATCTTAAAAGGTAACTTTACCAAGGAGAGGGTTTATTTGGCACAGGAAATTCCATCTGAATTGACATCTTCTTACAGCTGTAATGCAGTTTCAGAAGTTCATAGATAAACATAGGTTGGAGATACCACCTTGCACTTTTCAGGTTAAAATGCTTCAGCTCCCAATGCTTTGCAAGCTGTCAGCAAAATATTTTGATCAATTCAGTTTACTGAGCTAGGGAAAAAATCCCCCTGTGTGAACCAAGTTGTTCTGGAAAAGGTTTGTAACAGCACTAACCTGAGAACAGATCTTATCTGTATTGGACACTTGCGGTTGAACATAAAGGATTTAATTTTATAAAGACAATAGAAGAGAAAAAATGATGGGGGAAAATGATAATAAGTTGAGACACTAATTTATGTAGCCTGAGGATCTGTCTAGAGCACATATTGTGTCTGAATAAACTGAAATCTGAGTCAACAGCTGCTTCACCAGAGCAGAACATAGAAGCCTCTTTGTTGAGAGATCTTGTCCTGTGACCTTTGGATAATCATGAGTTTTGTGTATCTCATGTCATTTGAAAAGTGAAAGATGTTAGTCTTTCTGTGGTTTTCTAGACTCAGACGTGAAACTTGTCTCACAGAGGATGCCAGTAGGGAACTACAGCATGCTGACAGCAAAAACAGATAAAAGTAGTTGCATGTGTTCTGTTTCTCATGTTAACTCACAGCAAAATTGAGCTGAATTTTTGATTGTTTAGTGCTCTTTCATCATACATCACTTTGCACATTAATTTTGCTGCATTCTTATTTTTTAATTGCCTGTTTCGGTAGGAACAACTAAGTCGGATCTGACTGGTGTTCTCTGCAGTTATCTCTACAAGGAACACTTTTTTTAGGCTGCTTTTGTACACCTACGCAGGAGCAATGTCTCTATAGGCACACAAACATCTCACTGAATCTTAGTCATTTTTTTGCAAAAGATGACACAGAGTGAGACAGTTTTCTCATCTGTTTTCCAATGCAAGTTATTATCCCCTTGCCAAATTAATATGTGAGAGGAAGCTCCTGATGTTTTTGTTAGGTTTACAATTATCCTAGAAGCTGTGCTGCAAGATTTCTAAATTCATACTGCATATCCACACACAAAAAATAAACTTCTTGGGGCAAGACTCCTTCTAAACGTACAAAGCAGTGGCTATAATAGGGTAGAGCTATTGCCTGTTGCCTTTGCTTATCCCTGTAACAGGTGTATCTATCCTGCAGAATGAAGGGGAAATGGAGTCTCCATCACACCACAAACAATCCACCCCCGGTTACCAGAAATGCCTGGAAAAGAGCCACAGGAGATCTTGGAGGAGAGATCCTGTAGTTTTGCCACATGTTGCTGCTGCTTCCTAAGCTTGCTCTATCTATCCATCCATCTATCTATCTATCTATCTATCTATCTATCTATCTATCTATCTATCTATCTATCTATCTCTATCTATCTATCTATCTATCTATCTATCTATCTATCTATCTATCTATCTATCTATCTATCTATCTATCTATCTATCTATCTATCTTTTTCAGACAATGCAAAGCAATAATGAGATCTTGAAAGGTGAATGTGCAGCCTTCTCCCAGTAGCTGCTTGCCAGATGAACAGTGCTTGCCAAACCCTTGTTAACTGCCAACCAACCGAGCAGCGTTCCATAGTCATCCTCAGCACTTCCATACAACAGCTGCGGCAGCTGTGGTTTCTTCTCGATGAAAAGCATTAATTCACATGGGATTGAGAAAACAGGCCTCCTCCTCCACCACATGCAAGCATCCTAGTGTGTTCAGTTTGAACTGGTAGAAGAAAGGAATACTATAAATCTAGAAGAAGTGAATAATATATAAGCAAAGACATTTAAACCTACTTGAAATCCAGTTGAGATATCCCAAGACAAAGTTCCTGTATTGTACAGGCAAAAGTCTCACTGGATAATTTTGTTGCTGACAAGTCAAGGGGATCAGCAGTAAGCCTAGGACTACACTGACTTACTGTGCAATTAGGGTGAATCATGTAATTGCTTTCTTCCTCAGGTTCCTTGTTTGCACAGCAGAGGGAAATACAATACTTATCTCTCAGATACAAAGTGGGGACAAACTTGGTTTGGTGTGCACTTACTAATCCTCAAGTCAGAGAAGTGCTGAGTGTGAATCAGCAAGCCTTTAGAATCTCCATGAAGAGCTTAAAAGGGCTAAAAAGGGAAAAGGTCTCCATGAAGATTATGTTGAAAACCAGGAAAACATAGGTTGCAGCACTGCTTTTGAAGGCTTAGCAAAGGGTTAAGGTGCAGTAACTTCCTTATAACTTCCCTTAAAATAGATGAGACTTGGCCACTGCTGAGAGTTGATCCCAGAATCCCATTGATTAGGCCAGTGCTCTACTCAGCCTCTGCTGGAAGGAAAACCCATGCTGAGGGTTTCTGCACTGTGGGGAGTGATCTCTTCTCTGACAGGTGATGCATGTCCATGTCTCCCAAAGCTGAAGGGTTCAGCTCTGGCTAGCAGTGACTTCTGAGGACTGAAATTATTACTCAAGTTCAGCACTCCCATGTCCATGCCTCCTCTTTCTCCAGAGCCATGCTGCCCTGCTTTGCAGGTTGTGATATTTTTAACCCACACCAAAATTCCAGCCTAGGCTGGATGCTCTAGTATCCTTAATGAGACAGAAAAGGCACAAGTCATACAAACAGGGGCAGGAAAACAGTGAGGATTTCTGGGTTACACACAAGAAAAATGCATTGAAGACCATTTTTCTCAATGTCAGGTGGAGGTTAAAGGTATAAGAAGGACAGAGAGAAGCTTTGCCAGTTGAGTTAGAACATCACTAGCTTTCCTGAATTTTAATTTCAGTGTCAGGTGCTGTTCTGCTGCAGAAAGGCTTAATGTAAAAAGTTCTCATTCTCTTAAGTAAGAACAGCCTACACATCAGACTTTCTATTTATCCAGCTAAGCAGAATTACATTTGAGAACTCAGCCAATTAGAGAGCTCCTTCAGCCTTCCTGTTACATAACAGTGAAAAATGCTTGTCTTGGAACATCCTGCTTGTGCACATCCTGTGCTCTGGGCAGCATCAGTGTAACTCTGCCTGACCCTTGATAAACCGGATTCTTCCATCCTAGTATCACTTTGTTTTGAGGATGCTGGATAAACCTGCAGTTTGGGGCTCTTAAATATGACCACCAGAAGAAAAAAGATGCTTTGTATGTGACACAGGCTTATGCTTACACATGCCTCATGACAGCCTTTTCCTGACTAGAACAACCATCAGAATGGTTCTGAACACATCAACCCAAGCAGAAATTTCAAGAGAAACATTTTGTATTCCACTATAACACTCAAGCTGTCCAGCTGGAAAATAATCTGTAAACTGACCAACAGTCTCTATTATTATGAGGATGACATTTGTCATTTATACTTAATAAATATATCTATAGATACATTAATCTTTTATTGTTTAGCATAAAGCATATTTATGCTAAATGTTTAACATTTTCCTTATTTTTCCACTCCTCTGAATCTGCACAGTTGCATCAGACACAAAAGGCAAATAAAATCTTGGCAGATCAAAAAGACTAAACAAAAGCCCTGGGCTCAGTGTTTTCTATGCAATGCTCAACCTGAGAAGGACTGAACATAAAAGGTTGTCCCCTGAAACAGAACTGGGATGAAGGTCAGCACAGTGAGGCTGGCAGAGAAACACCACTGCTATGGGAGGAGGTGTTCCTGAATGGGTTACAATTAACACAGAACGTAAACCATTTACAACACAGAAACTAACACTTAGTGGAGAAGCAGTTCAGGTCAATAAATGAGTGAACAAATTTTTACTTTCAAAGGGGAAAATTGCTCAAGTGTAAACTGTGGACAAGGCAATCCCCTCTCCCAACTATCTTTTCCATTCTCTGTCATTGTTCCTCTAAGAGTTAAGATCCTTTGCATTAACAATGTGTTGCATATCATAAAAATGTAGAACAACCAACTCCACTGGTCAGTACATTGACTGCTCAGCCAGAGTACAAACTCTTAAAAGAGACATCTTTTGGAGATGACTGCATTATCAGATCCAAGACCGTTTATTAGATTTAAACAAACATGGATGTGAGAATACAGTTCAGTTACTCAAGCATCCCTTAAAGCAAGTTCTGTATTTTATAGGAAAAATAGGTATCTAGTTTGGAGTGTTGGACCTGTCTAGGAATCTGAATGTTCCGACCTCTTGCACAAAGACTTAATTGAAATATAGAAAGGAATGATAGGAAGACAGATCCCTAAGACCTGACATCCATAGAGTGTTTCCTGTAGGATTCTTCCCTTTCCTTGGTGATTTGTGACCTTGGTCTATTTATTTGTTACCTGACACTGCTAAAAAACCCCCTGATTTTAGCATCAACTTCAGAACGTAACTTTTTTGAATTCCACACCACTCACCCAGCCTGTATCAGAGCCTGCCACAGCTAGCATAGGCAAAACTCCTTCTCAAAAAACCACATGAAATTTCCTACAGAAAGTTCTACTCAAAATCAATTTTTTTTTCTAGTAGAATAAATGCTGCTCCTTTGTAGCTACAGTTCAAAAAAGAAATAGAAACTGCAGAGAAAAAAAAATCAAATTACTTAGTGTTCTAATGAGCTGCAGAGAGTAAAAACCATCTGGGGCAGACACACCATCTAGAATAGGAGCTTTCCTTGTCCCTCTTCAGTTCAACTGTAGGACCACAACCCCTTCCCCTAAATAAAGATGTTTAACACAAAGAGGAGAGAACAAAAGCCCACTGATAAGTGCACCATGGAGGCTGCTCTCTCCTACCACTGTCAGGTGCTGTTTGGTGAATTAATTCCTCCCCTCCTTGAGCTGTTTCAATTGGGACGATTGTACTCACAGCTAATATTGTGTTGTGTGTTCTACACCCAGCTAATGGTTGTTGCAGTGGGAAAGGTATGGAGGGGGAGTTTAAAAGCACTCATTCTTGATTCAATACTAGTCAGCATTTTCATTGATTTAGCAGTACACAAATCAAAAGCAGAGAAGTGGTGTGGGCACTGTGTGTGCTTTGCAGGATAAAAAATCCTGCAGGATTAGAAGATGCGATATTAAAGAAAAGCAAACCCCCCTAAGATTAAACTATGCACTATGAATTACAATCTAAAACTAAGGGGAAAAACCCTGTTGTAAATCAGTGGCTGAACTATTAAGAACATCACCTACAACAGAAAAGAACAATGTTACTGGTTGTTATTCTTGTAACTAGCTCACTCCGCTACAATTCCAGTTTGAATATTCCTCTGAGCTTTTGGCAGGGCACAGAACTCCACTGTCAATTCTTACAAATGAAATATTGGAAACTTGGCTTCTGTACTAAAATTGCAGCAGTGAGTGAAAAAAGAAGGTAACACACGGAAAATAGTGCCACAATGGATGCAAGTGCACTGGAAAAAAAATTCAGTATGGGACTGACTTGGAATAAACCTTGATTAAGATGTTCAAAGGCCACAATGGGCTGTCCACCTCAAATTCTGCATGTCCTTTAGGGAGGATAGCCATTTCCTAACCAGTAACACAGATGAAGTGATACCACACTGCTGCTGAACAAATCCACTTTTTCCAGCTCAGTTTAGTTAAAACAAGGTCCCCCTAAACAAAAATGTCTAGTCATAGGATACTAAATACTTTGAGTTAGCAAAATAACTTTTAAATCTTGAAGACTTCATTCCTTTGCCCTCTCATGCCTAAGCTGTAAATTATATGAATGCTTTCTTTAGTGTCTAGATTTGCAGATTTACCTACTGTACTTTAGAAATCCTGGGCATGTATGACCCAAGCACCTTTTCAATATTTCTAAATTCTTTACAGTTGTAAACCTAACAATGTTTTAACAAAGTTTTGATCTTTTCAAATATATAAGTGACATCTGAGACAAGATTTCATGTATTTTCAATAACGTGCCAAAACTTTATTGAGTTCACTCAACATCTATGAGGATTTATGTAGGATATTAAAAAAAAAATCAGTTTCTTTTTTACTTTCACCTTCAAGAAAAGTACAGTAAGGTTTCTGGTGTCACAACATTCTCATTCATTTTCATGCAGACAATTTTTGGTACAAATAGGACTCAGGCCAAGGCTGAGTAAGTGCAGGAAATCTGAGGTAAGAAATGTCTCATTCTAGCAGTATTTATCCTTCTACTAGACAAGGCATTAAATGTTTTTTTTTCTACAATGCAAAAAAGAAGACAGGTGTTTTGTCCAGTTTTATTTCACCAGGAAGGTTTATACAGTTCTGCATAAAGGTCATTGTATGCATAGCCTGAAGTACAAAGCTCCCTTTGAAAACTCCAGCACAAAGACACTGCATATTGACAACATTAAACAACAATGCGGGTGGTATAGGGCAAAAAAAAAATAAAACAAACCAGCATTCTTCCTATTGGAAAAGCATAATAAAACAAGGCACTTTCAGTAAATAAGTGAAGAACAGAAAAATGCTGTATCAAAGATTCCACAGAACTGACCCAGAGCACTGTAACAAAATTCTGCAGTAATGAACAAGTAAAATACAAAAAGGCACTACATAATCCTCTCCCTGCAACTCCCATTTCTCAACCAATTAGCCAACTGAACTTGGCACAATGGAGTCTTAATTATAAAGTGCATCTCCTGTCTTAATACATTTTGAAAAATAGGTTACACAACATAGGTACCAACATCCCCATGTGTACAATATATTGAAACAAAAATACACTGCAACCAGATTCAATCTAGTTATGAACTGTGCAGGAAAAAATATGGCTTCTTTACAAGTCTTTCAATAACCTCCATATAATCTGAAATATTTTTAAACAAACATGAATGCATTAGCAAGGTGGTAAGAGGTAGTGTTCTGAGTAAAAGGCAAACTTACAGGTTTTGTTGTTACATGGGTATATAACAAAGGTATCCCAGATTTCCAAAGCAGCATTACTGAACAAAAAGTATTACAGCATGCTATCTTGGGATGAAAATACACAGTGTTTTGGGGGTCTCAGATCAATTCTTTCAGCAAAAATGACCATTTTACAATGTCCAACTCTGATCCCATTCTGTAACTACTTTTCTCAGTACTGGAACTTTTCCTATTGCATTGCATAAAATTTCCAGAGAAATTTTCTTCAGCTTTAGAATTTAAAACCAACACATTCTCCATTCCTAATCACAAACGAGTCCGTTTATACTTCAGCAAGCATTATTTTATGGCTATAAGAAAACACAAATACCAAACAGATGAACACATCAAATGTGTCACAACAGTGGCAATATATGACATATGAGTTAGATGTGTTCCATGATTTAATGTGAAACTCTTGTCATTCTGCTAGGAAAGTCAGCCAAATTGTGTATGTACACTATCTAAACTTTAGCTGATTTTAGCCCTTATTAGACTCCAATATATTAAATATGTAAGGGCTAGATAAAAACTGAAATCAAAGCAGCACTGGGTATATTTCTTACATTAAAAATTTGTAAGGAATTTATGTAAACATTCAGTATGTGCATTCTTGCTCTTTGCTGTAAATTTTTCACAGCTACTCTATGATCCTACCCACAGATACACCCTTAACATGAACCTTTCCCAGGCAACAGCTGCTGCTGCTCAGCTATTCTTCATCCGCGGTATAGGCTACTTCAGCAACTTCAATTTCTGGGACAGAACTTCCAGCCAAAGAGCCACTCCAGCATGGCTCATGGTTCTCTTTGTCTGAGCTGCAAAGACAGATCAATAAGTGGAAGCTGGTATGATTTTCTACAGCCGTTTTATGCAGACAATCCACAAAACATTGACAAAGCTTTTTTAACTTATCGCTTATTCCAGATCTAAAATTATCTATCCTGAGGGCCTTTATGCAGCAGAGAGGTGCAGTAAAATGCTGAATTTCTCAGCTGTGCAGAATTAATGCACGACCAAACATTTCAAAAAACATTATTTTAAGAATAACTAAAATACAAGTAAAATAATAGTATTTACCAGCTGTCCTCACCCAGGGTACCCTGGTCTGCTTCTACTGCAGAAGACTCCACCTCACCACTGCACTCACTTTCTTCTCCTGACATTTGGCGAGTCATTTTTCCTAAAGATAAATCCCTACAACAGATAAGAACAGAGTACCACCAATCCATACAGCAAACATTTGTCACTGAAGAACTGTTTGTTTCATTTTAACCTTGGCAGTTTCTGCAAAAAGACTGAAAGCAACCTTTCAATCTCACTCCTGTATGTCACATTGCTTTTATTGGTACAGAAATGGCAGGGCTTGCACTGGGTAGCTATTTAAACAGTTTATTTTCTCCAGTTGCTTATTCCTAAACTAAATTCAGTCCTCTAAATCTCTGGGCCACCAAGATGATTAGAGGGATGGAGCACCTTTCCAACGAGGAAAGGCTCAGAGAATTGGGATTGTTCAGCCTGGAAAAGAGAATCCTTTGGGATGACCTAATTCTGGCCTTCCAGTACCTGAAGGGAACCTAAAAGAAAGATGCAGAGAGACTTTTTACAAGAGCCTGTAGTGACAGGACTGTTTCCCCAAGGGAGAATGGCTTCAAACTGAAAGAGGGTAGGTTTAGATTGGATACTAGGGGAAAAAAAAATCTTTTATTGTGATGGTGCTGTGGCACTGGAACAGGTTGTCTAGAGAAGTTGTGGATACCCCATCCCTGGAAGTGCTCAAGGCCAGGCTGGATAGAGCTCTAAGCAACCTGGTCTATTAGAAAGTGTCCTTGTTCATGGCAGGGGGTTTGGAATTAGATCATCTTTCAGGTCCCTTCCAATCCAGGCCATTTTATCATTCTCTGGTTGCATGACAATTTAGTAGCTTCACAAAATTCAAGTCCCAGAGGAGTGTGTATGACTTAAGGTAAAAAATTAGATTCAGACTAAGCCACACCCAACTTGCCTAAATGGTGGAAGGATTATAACCAAAATATTCTCAGAAGGAAGACAGGAGGATGACAAAAACATTTCTTCAATAGTTTCTCAAGTTTCTCACTGTAATTTTACAAAACCACACACTAAGTTTCAAAGCAAAACATTTTTCCATTAGTGATAAAGACAATTTTTTTCTTAATGGCAACACAAGATAATGGTCCAGCTAGCTTGGCTACAAATGGGAATATGGTGATGTAGATTGACCAAAGAAATCCTTTTTCCAAACCATTTCTCTGTGTGGAAAACATACATCAATTTAGCACTGAAAGCTGTGACTTGAACTGGAAACAAAAGTTTGTGATCCATTTTGTGTTTAAAGTGATACTACCATATTTCTTTCTCTTTTAAAATTGCTCTAACTACTGTTGCTATTATTTCAATGCATGCATTTTATGTAAAGTCTTAGCAGCATTCTGTAACACAACTACCAGCTTATGTTTGAGATAAATCCAGGGGGGATAAATATATATATATATATATAGTCCTTCAAGTCTTAGGACTTGCCCTACTGTTCCCTTCTGCCTCATATCCATTGTAGGTACTTGGCCTTTAGAGCATGTAGGCATAAGTTCTTAATTCTTGTTGGGCCATCAAATAAAAGTTCTACTTCAACAAGGCCAAAGACAGACACATTTCTTTTGGGTTTGTTTCCCACCAGACAAACTGAACAAGATCACAAGTTTATTTGGTAATTTTTACAGCTAAAAGTCACGGAAGATATTTTTCATTAAGACTTCAGACACTATGTGGCTGACTTTCCCTAATTTTATATGTCTGGGAAACTTGCAGTGTGTTTGAGCATTTAAAAAACATTATCTATCTTCAGGGAAAACACTAAAATATCAAGTCCCTTTTTGCTAGTCATGCCTTTTTATTTTCAGTCACACAGAATTTCCTATCATGATGTTTTAGCCAAATGCGAGTTATTTAACTTTTCCTGACTATTTCACTATTTAAGCCAGCAGTATGCCATAACTTCTCATCAAACAGGGGAAGCATTTCCCAAATGTAATTCCTTGCCTTCAGGAGTAAGCAACAAACTGAATATGGTATTCTGATCAGAATTTTCAGTCAGCCACATAATTCCATTTAGAGCCTTTTCCAAAGGTAGTTCACGACAACATTTTAAGGTGTGATTTGTTAGTCAACCTGGATATGCTGGACTCACCAACCCATTCAGTATTAAAATAAAATCTATTTTAAATTTTCTTTTCTTTTTTGAAAATTTCTTTACATCTCATCTCATGTTAGGGAGAGATTCTTTACTGTGAGTGAGGGTGGGAGGCATTGGAACAGGTTGCCCAGAGAAGTGAATGCTCCATCCCTGTAAGTGTTCAAGGCCAGGCTGGATGGGGCCTTGAGCTACCTGGTTTAGCAGAAACTGGATGATCTTTAAGGTTCCTGTATAATTCTGTGATTCTATGAATTTCTAATGGGACCATAGGAATTCAGTCTTTTGCTAAGGAAATGCTGCAATACTGACTCAGCAGCTCTGATGGGACACTGGATAGCACAACATCAATTCCTCAGCTCCTGCTACAGAATTTAGCACACAAGTACCATTTTCCCTTGGGTTTAAGTGGCCAATCTCCCATGCTATTTAAATGGTACCTGCACCATCTCATTACAAGCAATTCAGAACAAAGTTAAACAAATTATTACAGATATATAACTGCTTGATCACTATGCTCTGTCAAAGCTTTGAGTACAGACAGGATTTTATAACTCAAGGCAATTTCCCCACTCATCTTTAGCAGGGCATTTCACATTTTCAACACTTCAAAAGCAGAACAGAATCTTGCTCTATCTTTACAGGACTTAATGGATTAGGAAACAATCCCAGTTACTTTAGAGGGAAAAGACAGGACAAATTTCTCAGTCATTTCTACGAAGTAGCTTTTAGCCAGCATATGAGAAAGAGCTTACTGAAAATATTGTTCTGCATGTGGTTATGCAGGGAAGATGGTTTCCAAGATGCAGCTAAAGCTGGTGCTTGTGACTAGATAGAGAAAATGCTTTTATGAAGACAACCTCTTAAAACCCTTAAGATTTCTACATACCTAATTCTTCTTTCAACAGCATCAATATGAAGTTGCTTTTCAGTTAGTAATTTCTTCAGTGATTCAACCTCCCTTTGTTTTTCAAGCAGTTCTTTTTGTAGGCGATAATTTGTTTCCTCCAGAGTTTCACAGAAAGCCTAAAAGACAAATTTAAGAGCATCTTCAATTTAACTTCAGTGCACTGCCTTTATTGACTTTTCTCTTAGAAATATCAATGTGTAACAGTGTTATAGCTGCTTGTCTTCAGACTGATTACTGTAAAAAACTATGTAAATTTTAACCAAAATTCTTATCTTAATAATGCTGCTTTGCTTTGAATGATGAATTTGTTATGCTAAACTGCAATGCAAATACTTCAATCACATTGTTTGTTTGTCTCACAACAAGAGAGACACTAGAAGAGTAGTTCCCAATTTTGAACCTTTTTGCCTATATGGAACATAAACTGAACTCCCTGCTCCCTTTTCTCCTTATAGAAGTTTTGCTTCCACATGACTTGAAAGTTTCAAAGCATCTATATATTCCCATGATGCCAGGAATAATTGGATTAAGCACTTATTCTTTCCTTTCCCAAGAAAAAGACAAAGCTGTACAGTTCTGTACGAAACATCTGCTACAAATACGAAATCAAGACAATCAGAAGACCAGTACAAAAATATTTTGAAAAAGTTTAATAGGATGCTGTGAACAGTAGCTACTCAGCCATGACAAATACACTGTGCTCCTCTGCTGAGCATGACATGTGTGTACCACACACCCTGATGGATGTGTCAGTGAGCAATCCCAAAACCTAATGTGAAGAGCCCGTGTCTAATGCAGCATCCACTGAATGCAGGAAGTGACAGGAGTGTTGGCACAGAGCCTCCTCATCTATTACTGGAAAGCACAAGTCTTCCAACAGTAATGTGCAATTCTGATTTAATAATTTACATGTTCCCTATAAATAAGAGCCCCATGTGGGAGGCTTTCTTGGCTTAATAATACCTGCAACTAACCACTAATTCAGAGTCCACTAAATATAAACATTTTATATGAACTCGGTTAAGAACAATGCTGTTAGGACACTGTTTTTCCAAATTTTAAAACAGGCTACAAACATGAAGAATATACTATCCTTTGCTTTAACTGAAGCAGACTCACGATCTTCAAAATGTTAAGTTTTCCATAATTATACAATATAAACAAATGAGGAGTTTTCAATTCAATAACCCTATTTTTTCCATGGAATTTTAATTTATTTTATTGACTCAGATAGCAAATTTATCTTTGTTGACAGGCACTTGAAGACCAGTCATGAGTTAAGCCATAGTTTTATTCATGTCTGCTAGAGAAAAGTGCATGTGTCACACAACTCATTCTTGAGATAGCATTTGTAGTGATTGCTTTAGCTATCACTCTGGTTAAGCAGTCATCCCATTTCATCCCAGCCAATTAAGTAAATTTTTTTGCTCTGTAAAAATATTCAAGGTTGTAGATACCCTAACTGAAAATTGGACTTTATTTCCTTAAGAACATAATTAATTTTATTATTTCAACATTTAGATGCATGCACATGGAAATTTTCCTACACACAAAATAGATAAATACATTGCACAAGTGTTGAAAACTGTTTCATAAAACTGTATGAGAACTGAATAAAGCCTTTTGGAAAAACTCATCTCTATCTGCAATCTGGGTATGAGCTGCCCAAAGCAAACATAGGCACTGTTTGCAACTAAGAAAACATCAATATGTTCTGAAGTATGCTGTAACAGCAGAAAAGTGAACTAAAGCTGAGAATAGGAACAGCGTGTAATGAGCTTTCTTGCTCTTTAGACAGCTGGACACCTGGAGTCTGGAACAGTTTTATTATCCACGTTGGACTAATTTTCCCTGTAATTCTGAGAGGACAGCCAGGAGACAGCTTTGCTTCCTTCTTCAGATCATGAAACAGGAATGGCTGGGAAAAGATCTGTGGGAACAACTACCACGGATATGAGGAAAAAAAAAGATTTAGTGAATATTTTGCCTACTTTTCTCTGATTAAATTTCTAGGCCTAATCAGCTTCTAATGGAGCAGGTAACTGTATCCCTCCCCCAAAAAAGATAAATGTATTTTGGCAAGTCCTTGGAATAAGAGTAGACATAAACCAGATAGAAGATACTCATATTTTCCATTATCAGGAAAACAGAAGATTTTTCTGTAATGCTTTGGATAGTAATAGAAAAGCAAAACAGAAGTAAGTTTTGAGATACCTTTAAAAATGAGCTCCAGGAATAAGTATGTGAACCTTCGTGCTTTTCCCACATAAAGTAGTTCAGGTGAAGAAAAAGAAAGCAACAAACAGTAAAGGATGGATATAGATGCTTTTAGCATGCAGGAGTTTGGGCTCCTAACAGTCAGAAGCAAGAGAAAAAGCATAACTACAACAATGGATTTCAGGTTGAGCCGACTTCAAATCTTTTCAGAAACCTGCTTGGAACAAAGAATTAATAGGAAAACACCTTGCAGCAAAGAGCAGTCCAGGAGAGATGCTATTTAAGGATCACCACCTGCAGGGTCAGTAAGTACAGCTCAACAAGTGGAAAGTCAAGCAAAGGTTGCAGGTGGCCTGTGTGGATGGGCAAGCTCTCCTGAGCTCAGACATAGGAAGCAATTCTACTAGGGGTGAAAACATAGAGAGATGACACAAGAGGAATGTAAGGCCGCTGCTTAATCTTACAGGGACAGGATTATCAAAGTGAAGAACAACCTGGAGCTGAATCTGGCAAGGCACGTGAAAAGAAACAATAAAAGGAATCTACAAGTACATCATCAACAAAAGAAAGATGGGAAACCATGGACTTGTTGTGTTGATTGGAAAGACCAGCCTTGAGTAATTCCTTCCCTGCAACCAGAAGGAAGGTCAAGACAAGCTCACTTGCAGTGGGAGAAGACCAGATCAGGGAGCACTTAAACAAACTGGACACACTAACGTCCATGTGACATGAAAGGTTGCACCTTTTTACTGTGCTGGTGATCAGCTGGACAGTGAGGCTGTGAAGTCTCCTCTGTAGAACATTAAAAACCTGACTGCACAACCTGCAGTAGCTGACCTTACTTGAGCCAGGAGGGTTGGAATAGAAGATCTCAAGAAGTCCCTTCCAACCTCAGTCACTCTATAAATAAGGTGTGGTATCTCCTGGAGAATTTTATGACAGCTGTCTCAATAACTTCACAGAAATGGGTAGTAGCTAAAACTACAACAGCACAGCTGATTTAATGGTTTGATTAAATTGCCATGGAAGAATAACACAGATTTCACCACAGCATGCATGACTGAAACTTCAATGAAGATGGCACTTGATTTTTTAAATCATCTGAATAAATAATTATGGTAATTTTAAAAGATTTTCATCAGCTTAAATGTCAGTGATGAAAAAGATATTGTATGGAAATAAATAGGAGCTTGTGACACAAAAACATACCGAATCTTTCACATGCACACAGTAATGTAACAAGAGCCAAGGCACTCCTACATACATGCAAAACAAACTGGCAAGTATAAATTTAGTTGAACGAGCATCATTTAATATTCGTAATTTTTGCAAGGCTAACAATGTATGTACAATTCTAAAACACAGTTGTTCTATAAAGCAAGAAAACTAAGATCATCTGCTCTAGACAACCTTGATACAGCTTTGCATGTCAGTAAAACTTACTTCTAATAAAACAGGCTGCAGGACACAGTATTATTTGTCCAGCGTGCTCATATGCATGTTGAAAGGCTACTGGTTTATAACACCACTTAGTTTTCTGCAAGAACACTATTTTTGGTGGTTAGAATTAATCATTTAACTGCTTTCATGACATCAGAAGGCATCCCTTCCTATGACAAGGTAGTTGGAAGTAGTTGATCTTTAAGGTTCTTTCCAACCCAATCCATTCCACGATTCTATGAGTCTGTGACTTCGTAGCAAGAAACATTTCCCTGCAAGACCTTAAGTCTAAGGTATAAGCATTGTAACAATGTGCTGAATATAAACTTCTAAAATCTCTCCTTATATTCAGTAGGTGCCTTATATAGTTGCTTTACAAAACAAACTTCATCCATGGCTCATAGAAGTCAAAAAAGAAGATGTATTTTGGGACAGGGATGAAGTACAGCAGTCAAAGACGATCAGTGTGCACCAATTATCAGACTACACCCATTTGAGAAACACTTCTGTGACAGAACAGAAACAGGAATTCCATTACACAACCTTACAATATTCTAACAGCACCTGCCTTTTGCATTCTGTTTTCATACTACTATTTAGAACTTACCCTGCTCTCTTCTAGACTGTCAAAAGGACCTGGAGGATCATCCAGACAAAGAAATTCTCTCACTGCAAGGCTTCACCAAATAAAAGAGAGTGGATTACTTGAAGTAAAAAAACCAGCAACAACACGTAAAGATGATCACAAAATAGAGGTATTTCTTTAAGTGACATAAAAACTTACATCCTCAAATTTACTCTCAAGTATTCAAAACAATCAACAAATAAATAGTTAACAAGCTATTAAGTCTCAGTCGCATGTGTTGACCAGGGACAGTATTTAGAATGTAACTTACGAAGACGAGCAAGCAATTTTAGAACATGAGTTTTTAAAATTTTCATAGAATTTGCTGCTACATGACAACTGGCAAGTTTATCACTTTGGTACTGAAAAGTCTGAAAAATTCTCCTGGAGAAGAAATAAGTATTATAAAATAAGTATTATATGATGGATGAAAAGTATGCTGTTAAAATCCATATGCAGATTACTTCAGGTAGTGTCAGGGGATTTAAGCATGAGTACTGAAACATGTTCACCTGTCTCCATTTTGCTAACATCATAATCCATTAACATATACACATTCTATAATTTTTATATATACAGTATATATTTTTATATAAGTAAGTTATAAAATAATAGAAGACAATGTGCCATGGATCTACTACATTGCCATCTCTGAACACACATTTCAAACGAATGCATTCCATTTGTATTTGTGTAACAGTTGCCATCCCTCTCTGTGCATTGTTTTGCAAAGGCCAGAAAAGGAAGTAGGTGTAATCCTGTGGTTTACTACCAAGTATTTCAAGCATCTGTCTCATTCTACCTTCCAAATTTAGATTCCTTTTCACAGAACTCCTAAACATCTCCAAACATGTCCCTTCAGCCACCTTTTTAAGACTTTCCTATTTGGTTGTATTCATTCTTCAAATAACTTCAAATCAGAACACTGTATTCATAATTAATTAGCAAGTAACTTGGGAGTAATGCTGTGCTTGCACTCACTACTGTAAATCTTTAAATCATCTCCTACTGCAACAAGTGCACAAAAATGAGAATCCAAACTTAATGTCCTGTCTCTTCCTCCCAGCTGGGTCCCATGGAAAGGTGAGGGCAAAAGGCAGTAATTTTCTGTTTTCCACTCATTCTCTGCATTTGAGGTTTTCACAAAGTACAAACACAAGAATGGAAACTTTCACCCAACTACCATCTTAATCAATCAGCTTCAGGTGTGGCAACCAAAATGAGAAGAAATTTCTTCAAACACTAATTATTCATTATACTATCACTTTTAGTTTTAAAAAGACTCTAAAGAACATTTTTCTAAAATACACTGAACATTTATTTACTTTGTTGTTTCTTTACATAAAATAGGCACCTGATACATGAACATTTATTTGCAGCCTAGCTTTGCTCTCAGAGTCTGCTCTGACCCTGCTCTCCTCTCCATGTGTCACACCTCTTCCTTTCATTTCATGAATAGAAGATTCTGCCTTTAAATTACCACAGGGATCTTTTCTGTTCTGTGACAGAGCTTGCTGTACACGTGTGCTGGCTGACATCCCTCTCCAGGGAGGAGCAGTGCCAGCATTAGGGAGGGCAGCAAGTGGGATCCCTGACCGAGTTCCTCCCTTCCAAGCTTCTTATACAGGGTGGAGACAGGACAGCTCTGTCATCTATATAAAGCCAGATGATGCTTCTGTTTGGCAGGTTAAACTTCTTTCTCCCATTTCACAAGTTAGATGAAATTTTCCTGAACACAATTTAACTCTGTGGGTGGATTTCAATTTGATCTTTCACTGAATCTTCAATACAAAGTAAAACATGAGAAGTCTATAAAACACAAACCCTAAATTTAGCCACCTGCACCTATCATCCTCCATTTAAATACTCTGTGAATCTAGTTTTATTAAAAAATAAGGTCTCCTATCCCTGAAGGGCAAATTTCCCACTGTCATAATACATAAAGTATAAAGAAAAATAAAACAGACTTCTCTACAAAGAGAAAAGGCTTTTTTGGTTTAGCAGTTTGGTTAAGCAGTTTGACTTATTTGCAACACTGGATAAGTAAATGGTGAGCTTTAAAGCAGAAAACAGGGTGAAATGCTCACCACTGCTCATGTGAGGTACAAGTATTAATTCCCATTAATAGTAAATTTATTCTCTGATGAGTGGGTAAATAGATTGATCAAATCTCCCTCATTCTAATCACTTCTTGAGGAATTCAGACCTTACATAGATCCAAACATTAGAACCATATCAACAGGTTATAAAGTTTATTAAAAAAATTTGTCTTTATGCAGAGCCCTACCAGGACAAAAGTTCTACAAACCACATTTCAGTTAACCATCTCTTCATTAGCAAAATACAAACTGATTCCACAAATATTTTATATTAATTCCTCTTTGTATCAAATCTAATGCAGTCAAAGAGTTACAGTTTGGAGTTTTTTGCCTTACACTATGACAAACACTATTTTGTCCAATATGGTCTGTCACTAAGATACAAACAAGCCAGCTGAAATGCTGAACTAGCTGCAACAATATGAAGCATAAAGACTTCAGATCTATTTAAGCAAGTGCATTCCATTCACTAGTGTGTTTCCAGCAGCATAACAGAAGCTACATTTAGGGATTATTAGAGATTGATTCCTTTTCTTTTTGGCACATTTATTATTGTGTAATTTAATTATTAGGAAGTTTTTAAACTCCTTAGCTGCATACCTCACCCTTATAATCATACTTAATAGCCGCTGACACAGAACCTCATAAGTTGAGCCCCATTTCTTTCTGAAACCATTTAAGCTTTGTCTCTGACACCTCACAGCAAAACTTTGCCACTCAGCATGACATACTGCAGGATGACTATGAATCATCAAAGTATTAACATTCTTTACTCACCTTCCCTCTCCCCTTTGATGATTTTACACACCCTGTTTGTCTCACCTAAGACAACAGACTAAAGAGATCTCTTCTTGCAGGGAAGTTTTTCTGCAGCTTCATCTGTTCTGCTTGCTTTCTCTGTACCTCTAACAGACACCTCCTTTGAAACTGAATGCTGTGTTTTAGCACTGAACTGTGTGGAAGTACAATTCATATTCCCCAAGCAGTAACTTCTTTTTCCCCTTTTAACTTCCTCTAATGATTTAATGAAACTTTTGGACTATTGCTGAGTACTCAACTGATTCAGAAAACTAGTGGTATCAATACCAATAGTAATCTTCCAGGCTGCAAAAACCAGCTGAGTTAATAAATCTATATGGGTATACTTACTGTCATTTTCTACGTCAAGACATGAAAATTGATGTTAGTCACTCAATACCTCAGGATCCTTCTACAACAGTTTGTGATCTCATTGTTTATTCCGTTCTCCAGATAATTTCAAGATGTTCCGAACATCAGTGTCTGCAACTGTGATCTAATATTCCATTCGTACCACCCCTAAATTTCCATCAATCCTTTTCCCCTTGTCTTTTAACCATTTTATAAGAACCCTGTCATAACTAGTTGTTTGTCTCTACAGGAGATATTGTATCATTTTTATTCACCTGCTTACTACTTTGTTGTTTTTTTTTTTTTTACTACAAGCAGCACCAAAGTCAGACTGATGTACAAATCACTATCTGCCAGACCCGGCAGTCAAATGCCTTATAAAAACATGTCAAATGTAGTAACAGCCCTTCTACTAAAATGTGAAGTAGGTATGAGCACTATATGGTCTCATGGTCCCACACCACAGCTTGGCAATTTTTCTTTTTTTTTTCTTTTCCTTTAAAAGTCTCGATGAAATTAGTTTTGCTTTAGAACATTTCTTACTCTTTGTTTTGAATGAAGTTTCAGATGATGACAGGTTCTCAGACTCATTCCTCAAAGAAGCTCCAGCATAGCAACCTTAACTATTTTTATTCCTGGTGCTGGCAAAGGTTTTAACAACTAAGTGCTTTGCCTCTAGCAAGTTGCTTACTTAAATTCTCTTCTTCAGCTGTAATAAAATTATTTTACATTGCATTTGTCAGTATTCCATTCTATTAATTTTCCTGCTTTGGAATAATCTTCCACTTTGTACAAAAAAAGATACTGTTGAAAGAAATCTTTGCACTTGGCTGCTTAAACACATTATGTTTTTTAAACTATTAAGACTTTCTTGATTTGTGGTTTACACTTACTGATGTACAGGAATCTGTAAAGGTACTCCTATTACTTTCATGTCATGTCAATAACACCCCTGTAGTTTAATACACATTTTAAGAACTAATTGTACAATAAGTGTAGGTTCTCTCCATTATGAAGCCCTAACACACCTTGCACAAATTAACGATATTATCAATTCTGCATTAAACGCAGAAAAATAATGTTTTAGGAATAAACATGGAATTATTCTAACATTTTAAATATTGCAGCTTTTAGTTAATACTGCAATTCCACTTTTTTTATGCTAAGATGAGACGAATTTAAAAGTACACTGACTAAGTCACATAATGAACCAAATGCACAACATGAATGTTACTGAAATCCCTCACTATACTGCCCAGAGATACACTGCTGGTGTCTGGGAGTTTTATAAGATCCTTTAAAAGTCTAAAAAAAGCCACAAATGCACAAGCAAAGATTAATGACATACCAGTTAGCAATATCTTTGTGAGCTACTAGGTTCTGGAGGAATGCCTGCAGCCCCAACTGTCGATCTTCCAAGAAATCAGGATTGTAATTATCCTTGAACCAGCGCTTTGGCGGAAGGGCCAACCGAAAGCCCGGAAACATATCTTTTAGCTGAAATTAAAATTAAAGACAAAAAACTTAAAAATTTGAGAAAAATACTAATTTTGCCACAAGCATTGACTTTACTCAGATTTATGGGATATTTCTGATTTCTGCTAAGTTCAAGCACAAGATAAGTCTCAACCATAAGTACGATCCAAATTACAACTTAAATTGCAGACACAGTTGTCACTTGCTGTGCTGCCTTATGCAATAGAGTGCTTTCTATTTTTCCTCAAATTTAACACATAAAAATAGGAATGAAAACCTGTGCTTTGGTATTTAATGTCCGAATCTGCTATTTAAAGCCTCTGAGTCTGTAAACATAAGAAAACTGTAAATAAAAAGTATAAGATGAATAATAATTTCAGTGGTATTTCTTCTAAAGTAGTATCAGGGGCAATAAGTACTATATATACAGATATATAGAATAAAACCCCATTACAGGTCTCCAACTCTGCAACTTATCTTTCTTGGGGGGCTAGAAGAATAAATTACAACACATGCATGAGAGACTTCCTGTAAAGAGTAGTTCTTTGTACACCCAGAATAATAAAATTTCAATATGCAAGTATGGCTCAAACCCTAGTAGCATACAAAACTGTATTTCTGAGTTACTTAAACAGCGACAGGGTATAGCTGACATCAGAAATACCCAGATTTTTTCTCTGAATTCAGAAATAAAATATACAAGTGAATGAAAGCATAAAATTAATTGTAGGCCATTTAGCCTGACCTCAGTACCTGGTCAGGTAATGGAGCAGTTTATATTGAGCGTCATTACACAGCACTTACAGGATGGGCAGGGTATCAGACCCAGCCAGCAGGGGTTTAGGAGGGGTAGGTCGTGCTTGACCAACGTGGTCTCTTTTTATGACCAGGTGACCTGCCTGGTGGATGCAGGGTGTTGTCTCTTTGGACTTCAGTAAGGCCTTTGACACTGTCTCCCACAGCACACTCCTGGAAAAGCTGGCAGCCCACGGCTTGGACAGGAGCATCCTTTGCTGGGTTATGAACTGGTTGCATGGCCAGAGAATGGTGCTGAACAGGCTGCATCCAGCTGCAGCCAGGCACCAGTGGTGTCCCTCAGGGGTCTGTGTTGGGGCCATTCCTGTTCAATATTTTTACTGATGACATGGATGAGGGTATTGAATCTTTCATTTGTAAATTTGCAGATGACACTAAGCTGGGAGTGTGTATTGATCTGCTGGAAGGTAGGAGGGCTCTGCAGAGACACCTGGAATGGCTGGATG